>JABUQX010037514.1:35000-47989 GCA_015478945.1 Trachelipus rathkii | reverse complement strand
ACAGCGAAAAATGCTGGCAGCGAAATTGTATGTATAGACAACCCTTATAGGTAATGAGATTCTTTCTTTCAACCAATCGGAAGAAAGTAAACAAGGCTCACGACATTGCGAATGAACCATATCAGTTCAAAAATGGTATATATTCTCGAGATTGTTCGAGCTATTGTTGTTGCTGTGGCTGTTGTTGTTATTGTTGTTGTTGTTGTAGAGGTAAGGTTCCTGTGTTATATTTCAACTTCTCATTTATCACAACATTGATTAAGTATCATACTGATCAACGAATATACTCTAGCGTAATAGGTTTCCACATCAATAAAAGCTAACATGATGTAACATGAACTAAGAAAATAATATACAACGACAAACCTGACACATATCCGAATAAACTGTTATCATTAACAAAAAGTACCATACTTACCAATAGTAAGTAACTAACATTACATGCAAAACGTAACCTAGTCACACGTTTTTTCAAGCATGTCTCTAACATATCAATACTAATTTTTATTTTTAAGCTTATCTCTTTTTAGACTACACCCCCCCTTTCAGAAAATTTCAACATGAAACATGAAAATGATTTTAAGCTTTAACCATTTACATAAAGTGATGCAATACTTATTATATTTATTAAACAAACTGGTAAATCTGGCAACTGCGTATCATACAGAGGTGATTTGACAGCAATGTATAGACTTGAGAGCTGAGTTATATATAAATCAGTGTGCTACTCGATGATGTATTCATAATCATAGCCTAAGGCAAACCTAACATTATTCAACAAAGAACTTAACCTAGGCTCACACGTTTCTAACACATCATGGTCAGTTAACACAGTAATATCTTACAAAAACTAATCATTTCTCTAATAAATCAGTGTTATTTCCACAACGAACTTTGTAACATAAGTTTTAACCAAACATAACACAAATAAGTGCAAGCATGTACTAACCATCGAAGATATGCTAAACGTAACAACGTTTTTGCATTAATAAAGCTAACATAACATAACCTGAACTAAGAGTATAATGTACTAAACCTAACATTACTCAACAAAACTTAACCTAAGCTCACGTTTCTAACACATCGTCAATTAACACAGTAATATCTTACAAAAAACTCATCATTTCTCTAACAAATCAGTGTTATTTCCACATTGTCATAGTATTTAACATAGCATTACTAACTTTACGAATAAACCCGGTTTCATCAACCAAGAGTATCAAAAAGCAACATTACCGTCTAGAAAACTCATGGGATGCGCCCCCTTGAAAGGGTGTAGGTCACTGCAGGATCACCCCAGAGAGTGTAACGGGCGTTACCTCGGGAGGGGTAAGGCTCCAACCCTTCGGGCGGCTGGCCTTGCCCGCACGCGGTGGGATTTCCACCATCAGCTGCTGATTGACTGTTTGAAGTTACGTGCCGATGCCTGCTGATGATGGCTCACACTGTTTGTTAGAAGAGTTTTGCCACTGTGTTAACAGAGCGGTAGCGCCGAACACCTTAGTTCGGTATCATGACCAGCATATCACAAAGCTGTTATATTCGATGATTGCTCAAGCTATTTTCAGCTGATGTTGAAGCGTTGTGAAGCTATTGACAACAAATGATGGTTTGTGCTTGTTTTAGGCAGATTTTTAGGCGAATATGTTGGGATTTGCAAGACTTTTTATAATACATCGTAGCACGCGGTGCCAACTCAGCCCAATCTGCCCATTACTGTCAAATCACCTGCTATGTACGCGGTTAGCTATATAACAATATTGCATCCGCTATCTTGAAATGGATAAACTTTTAAATCGGCCTGCTGTTTCATGTTAATGAAAAAATGGCAAAGCAAAGTAGTAATATGTTAGAGACATGTAACTTTCGTACGCTAACAATAATTACCACTATTGTAAAGTATGACACTGTTATGATAATCCTTAGTAAGGTGACTCGTTGACCATGCCACTGCCCGTTCATGTTGCTCTGACAATGCTCAATGTTATTAGCTGCTTCTTCTTCTTAATAGCTAACATCTAACGCTATGCAATATTTCATTCTACCGACCCTGGCTTTGATATATTCGTACGTCGTATTCTTCGTTTTTGCGTTATTCCTACCGTATCTATACAGCTTCTCGAAACCCACCACTGATGAAATATGATGACCTCTCGTTCTGCTTCTACAGACGTCCTCTTTACGAGGACTTTGTAATACCCAACGATGTATCATTTACATTTTTTCGTAAATGGAGAGCAATATATTACCGGTGTTCCAATTGGAGGTGCAAGTAATATACCTTTAATCATATCAGTTGAAGAATTCTTCAATATTATCGAAAGCCTCGAAGCTTGGATAAAGGCTGAGTATGTGTCATCTGTGACATCGTCTCTTGATGAAATCAGAGGTGACAGCTTGAGCGGCTATAATAGAATAGATGTTGCTTTCACTGCATCTGATAATGTTAAAAGTATTGATGTACGCAACTATTGGAAACCTAATGATGCTGGCACATTCATGCGTACGTGTATAGGTTTCACTGTTCAGACATCTGCAAATATAACAGCTTTGTTTAACATGAAAAACGACTTAAAGTCTCATCTTAAAGTTGTTGCCATACTCGAGGACTTAATTCATATAGCTCATGGTGTAATCTACGATATTTACACTGAAACATATGGATTCCCGTATAATGCAGTATACAGAAATGCCCTAATAACTATCAGCCAGGATACGTTTACTTCTCGTTGGCGGGAGCGAGTGAGTGCTGTTGAACCGAAATATGCAGAAAAATGGTTTAGTGCAGCAAGTTGTATTTATGCTTACATCCTTTCGGATGGTGTTGAATCTCTGGAGAAACATATAGAACTTGCTCAATTTATACAGAATCCTATGTCCACCTGATTAGATGGTTTAATATATTTAAAAACTTATATGTATGAATGTATTTATTTATTTAATGTTCTTTTTATTGGAAATTATATGTTATACACCTGAAAACATGTTTTACTGCCCCCTTATGTACGCTTTGTTGTTTAAGATGTTGGGGCTGGCTGTTTATTCGTGCAGCCATTGTGTGTTAAGTATGTTATGTTCATAGTTTAGCTTTACAGAGAATAAAAACTTTACTTTGTTTGTCTTTACCCATTAGGTATTATGCTGGTTAGGTTAGGTTATGCTAAATTTTTTGTTAAATATTACTATGTTAATGTAAAATTAATTCTTAGTTCAGTTGATGCTATGTTAGCTTTATTAATGTGAAAACTTTGTTACGTTAGAGTATACTCATTGGTCTGTATGATAATCACACACTGTTATGGTAAATTTTTGTTACATATCACCATGTTAATGTAAAATTAACATTGTTATGTTAGAGACATGCTTGACAAAGTGTGAATAAGTTACTGGATGTTATGTTAGTTACTTTACATATATATATAATATATATATATATATATATATATATATATATATATATATATATATATATAAATAACATAGGAAAAAGAAACAATCATAAGAAAAAACAATTTTAATATACATCTTACATGATATGTTTTAAAACAGCTACATATAATAAAAAATTACAATCGTATAATTATATAAAAATATTTAATAAGATTGAGTTCGTTTAAGAAGGTTTAACATTTAACATACAATGTGAGCATTCGATGTATTGTTCTAAACTTCCAAGACCTTCAGTTGTGATATAGGTATAAATATCTCTTGCTGATATTTTCAAAGATTGTTCTTTGTACCCTGGCGATTTCATCTCTTTTTCATAAAGGAAGGTGAATTTTTCAAGGTTGAGCGCCTCGATAACTGGTGTTTCCTGTGATTCGAACACATTGTGCTCATCGTACATCGTATAGAGTATACCATGCGAGAGGTTAATAAGTTCGTCCAGTAAATCAACTTCATTCAACCTTTTAGATATTTCTTCGTGCATCTTGATAAACGCTGTAATATTTTCTTTACCACTTACACAAACACCAAAGGCAGTGGGTCGGAATATCCCCGTTGAATTAGGTCTCCACCACTTACGTAAATCAATGGATTCAATATTGTTATGTAGTGAAAAAACAAGAGTTAATCTTTTTGAGTCACATTCTTCGCCGCCATTGATCGCAACTCCCCACGAATTTGTCACTGATGAAGAAATGTACTTTTCATTTATCCAAGTATTAACTTCATCGAACACCCGACTTAATTCTTCACAGGATAGGAATAATGGTCTGTCATGGGTGTAAGACGAATCGGAACAGGCAAAGTAACGTTCTCCATTTGTCTTACGACGGAAAGTTAAGTTAAGAAAAACTTTTGGATGCGATATCTTCCATGTTACAATATCGTTTACAAATTTATTATTCACGAGAGAAACCATTTTATAGTTTTAAAGTCAGACAAACAACTGATGAAGAGCTTCATTTGTCGCTCTTTTAAGAAGAATGTAATCCTCTCTCTCTCACAATAACGAAAGATGATGTAACAAACCAGTTTATACAATGCTAACCCTAAACGACAACCCTAACAAGAAGGATGGGCGTGGCTTATAACTATTGGGTAATGTTACTTTTTTTCCCTAATGGGTTTCATTTGTAATATAGTAGCATAAAATGTTTTAATAAATTTGTTAAGTTGACCCTGTGTCAAACAAGAATCATAGGTATTGCGTAATGTTTCGAAAAGTGGGAGGAGTTTGAACAATTTCTCGACTTGTATTTGATAACTCTAGTGAAACAGGAACCACATCAGCTTCGTACATGTTCGTTCTGTATGCATTGTTAGTTACTTTAGTGTTGTTAAGTATGAAACTTTGTTAATGTTAGTCATTTATTCGATCATAAGGTATGTTAGGTTTTGTCATTGTGCGTTATATTCCTAGTTCAGGATATGATATGTTAGCTTTATTGATGTGAAAAACTTTGGTACGTCAGCATATATTTGTTGGCGAGTATGTTGTGATAAATTTTTGTTAAATGTTACTATGTTAATGTAAAATAATAGTGATATGTTAGAGATCTGTTTGAAAAAAAGTGTGAATATGGTACGGGCTGTAAGCAACGTCAGTTACTTTCCTGTTGCCAAGTATGGTATTTTGTTAGGTTTGATGTATACATTATATTCTTACATCAGGTTATGTTATGTTAGCTTTATTGAAGTGTGAAAACTTTGTTATTTACTGTTTACTGTTTTAGTTTATGTAAAAATGTAAATTTTTTACGTTATAAACATAAAAAGAATAAATTTTTAGTAAAAACAAAAAGTTTTAAAGAAATAAAGTTAAAAATTAAAAATTTTTTTTTAAAAAAAAACAAAACTAAAAAGTTTTAAAGAAATAAAATTAAAAATAGCTAAAAGTTTTTTAAAACAAAAAGTTTTAAAGAATAAAATAAATAAAAGTTTTTAAAACAAAAAGAAAAAAGATGTGAGAAAGGCAGCGTTCTATATGTTTTGCTAGTTACTTTTACTGTTGTTAAGTATTGAACTTTGTTATGTTAGTTGTTTATTCGTGTTTAGGTATGTTAGGTTTTTCGGTTGTATGTTATATTCTTGGTTCAGACTATGATATGTTAACTTTAATGACAAAAACTTTTGTTACGTTGGCATATATTCGTTTCGATCAATTATGATAGTAGGTACAGGGTGATGATAAATATTACAGTGTTAATACGAAAATAGTAATGATATGTTAGAGTATGTTTGAAAACATTATGAATGAGTTTACGTTTTGTATCTTAACAGTGGATTAATTTACTGTTGTTAAGTATGGAACTTGCTAATGTTAGTGATTTATTCAGGCATAGGGTATGTTCGATTTGATGTTATACATTCTGTGTTATCAGGTTATGATATGTTAACTTTATTGATGTGAAATCTTTGCTGCGGTAGCATGTTCGCTGGTCGGTATGATAATTACACAAGATTGTGATAAATTTTTGTTAAATGTTATGTTCGGTGCAAAAAAAATAATAATGATATGTTAGAGATGTGTTTGAAAAAGTGTGAATAAGTTTTGTATGCAAATGTTAGTTATGTCACTGTTGTTAAGTATTGAACTTTGCTAATGTTGACTGCTTATTCGTGTATAAGATGTGTTAGGATTGTGAGTGTACATTATATTCGTAGTTCATATGATCCTATGTTTGCTTTATTAATATGAAAACTTTGTTACGTTAGCATATATTCATTGATCAGTAAGATACTTACACAAGGTTGTGATAATTTTTGTTAAATGTTACTATGTTAATGTAAAAACATCAGTGATATGTTAGAAAAAGTGTAAGTAGGTTACGTTCTGCGCTCAATGTTAGTTACTTTACTGTTGTTAAGTATGAAAGCTTGTTAATGTTAACTGTTTATTCCTGTTTAAGATGTGTTAGGTTTGTGAATGTACGTTATATTCGTAGTTCAGGTGATGCTATGTTTGCTTTATTGATGTGAAAACTTTGTTACGTTAGCATATATTCAATGATCAGTATGATATTTAGACAAGGTTATGATAAAATTTTGTTAAATATTACTATGTTAATGTAAAAATATCAGTGATATGTTAGAAAAAGTGTAAGTAGGTTCCGTTCTGCACTCAATGTTTGTTACTTTATTGTTGTTAAGTATGGATCTTTGTTATGTTAGCATATATTCATTGATCAGTATGATAATTAGACAAGGTTATGATAAAATTTTGTTAAATATTACTATGCTAATGTATAAATATCCAGGATTTGGATAGGGAGGGGGAGGGGTGAGTGGTTTGGTTTACTGATTTACAGGTTTAGGGTATGTAAAAACCCAAATTTCTTAAGTTATAAATATGAAAAGCGTAAATTTAGTAAAAACAAACTGTTTAAAGCATATAAAAAACAAAAATAAATAAAAGTTTTGTTGTTATGTTATACAAGGCATATGACATGAATCACTTCGTCATAGATGGGGAGACGTGAGGTGGAGGAGGCTGAGGAGGGAGGGGAGGAGGCTCAAGAGGTTCCAGAGGCTCCAGAGGCTCTAGAGGGTGTTTGATTTATATAAAAAACGTAAATTTTTTAAGTTATAAACTTAAAAAGAATAAAAAAATGTTTAATTTTGTTTTTTTTTTTTTTAAATTTTTTTTAAAATTTTTTAAAATTTTAAATTTTTAAATTTTTTTTTTTTAATTTTTTTTAAATTTTTAAATTTTTTTTTAATTTTTAAAAAATTTTTTTCTTTTTTGTTTTCTGTATCGAGGATACATCATAAGAAAGATGTATACCAAGTTTCGTTGTTCTACGCCAATATTTCAGTTTTGTGGGGCTGGTGACCCCCCTTTGGGATGTGAACGGATATTTAACCCATATATGATATGGGTACTAGATATGAAGGGTATATCCCGAGTTTCATCGTTCTAGGTCAATATTTCAAGTTTGGGGGTCCCAGAGACCCCATTTAGGCTGTGTACGGTTATTTAACCCATATATGATGTGAGTACCTTATATGGTAGGTGTATACCGAGTTTCATCGTTCTAGGTCAATATTTCAGTTTTGTGGGGCTGGTGACCCCTCTTTGGGATGTGTACGGCTATTTAACCCATATACGATATGGGTACCTTATATGAATGGTATATACCGAGTTTCATCGTTCTAGATCAATATTTCAGGTTTGGGGTCCCAGAGACCCCCATTTAGGCTGTGTACGGTTATTTAACCATATGATGTGGTACCTTATATGGTAGGTTTATACCGAGTTTCATCGTTCTAGGTCAATATTTCAGATTTGGGGAGACGGTCCCAGAATTTTGGCCCCATCGGTCATTTTACCTCGGTTACATCTAAGATACAACCTAAAAGGGCTGTATATCAAGTTTCGTTGTTCTATGTCAATATTTCGAATTTTGGGGTGAGTCTGGGGGCACCCACAGTCATTTTACACCCTGGGTCATCTACATTCTCAGAAGGTTGTATACCGAGTTTCATCATTCTATGTCCAATATTTCAATTTGGGACTGGTCCCGAATTTAGTCAAATCGAGTTCATTTACCCCATCTAAGATACAACCTAAAAAAGGTTGTATATCAACTTTCAGCTTACTACATCAATATTTAATGTTTGGGGTGGGATCCCTTCTGGGGGATCCTAGACACCCTATGCGGTCTTATAACCATCATATTCGAACTCTACGACCTCGATAACCCATATAAGGACACCAACATTGTTGTTATACGACTGTTTATAACCCTAACCCGTGTAGATGTGTATCGAACTCAGAAACTGGATGCGAAGAAGAAACCTCGGTGGAAAAAATAACTAATAATAATAATAATAATAATAATAATAATAATAATAATAATAATAATAATAATAATAATAATAATAATAATAATAATAATAACAGACAGATCAACACTAACCGATGTCTGCGGACAGCCAGCTTTTTTCGCAGCGGCGGAGCCAGGCCTGGATCTAGGTCGGACTAGAGTCCGGGGTCGGAGTTGGAGTCCCTTCATATAAAAAGGGTGTATGTGTATGTGTATGCGCACGCGCGCGTAATAAAAAAATAATACAAACAAACACAGACAAACCTTCGGTTTGTCTGTTTGTCGAATTAATAGCCCTTCGGGCTATCAATTCTCCCCCTAAGCCTAATATATCTCTATTCATTTATATCGAAAAAAGTGGTCTCGCAGGTTGTCCCCATACTACTCACGTTCCATTCATGTTTTAAAATTTAAAGAATTAAAATTATGGGAATGAATTAAACACCGAAGACAATTAATTCTCTGTTAATTTTTTTAAAAAAACTTTGTGTTAATTTCCTTTTTAAAATTAATTAGTTTAAAACTAATAAATTTTTAAATTTCATTTAATTTAAATAATTTCAATTTTATATATTTAAATTTTTTCCCTTTATCATATTAATGGAATTAAAGAAGATTATTTGAGTGACTATTTAAATAAGCTAAATTTAAATTATTTAATAAAAGGTGTTAAATAATGAACAAGCATTTCTGATTCAGAGAGAAAAATACATGAAGAAGAAAAAAAAAAGAAAAATAGGAAATAAGGGAAAGAAGAAGAAGAAGAAGAAGAAGAAGAAGAAGAAGAAGAAGAAGAAGAAGAAGAAGAAGAAGAAAGAAAAAGAAAAAGAAAAAAAAAGAAAAAAAGAAAAAGAAAAAGAAAAAGAAAAAGAAAAAGAAAAAGAAAAAGAAAAAGAAAAAGAAAAAAGAAGAACGTAAATAAATAAATATATAAAAAAAGTCAAATTGCTCACCTTCCTCTTCTTCTCTGTTGCCTCTGTAGGACGATCGCCTGTTTGTTGAAGCCACCACTCTACTGCCTCTCCTCAACAGGTCGTCGGTAAGCCCTAAGGTGCTTCCTCTCTCGCTCGTAGACTCATTACTCATGTCGCTTTCACTGCTGAACCTCGAGCTCTGCGCCGGGATCGTACTGAGGAAGACGAAAAATTACCTCATGAGTTTTAGTTTACGTTGAAAAATCAAACGTTTTCCGGGTTTTTTTTTTTTTTTTTTTTTTTTTTTAAAGAGACAACTAGGATTAAGTACGATTAACGCTGGCTTCAGCTTTAATTTCAAACGCTCATTATTTATTTACATTCCATTATATTATATATATATATATATACTGCTATATATACTATATATAACTGCTATATGCTGCTGCTGCTATATATATATATATACTATATATATACTATATATATATATATATATATACTAACTATACTATATATATATATATATATATACTGCTATATATATATATATATATATATATATGCTCATATGCTGCTACTGCTGCTCTTGCTATAACTGCTGCTGCTGCTGCTGTGTGTAGCGATGATGATGATATTGATGAACATGTGTGTGTGTGGCAATTATGAACATTTTCTTTGAACACAGTAAAATAAGAAATGAGACATGGTATATATGATGGAGGATGGAAGAGGAAAATACGTGAAATTGTCGGTGATTCGACCAAAGAATTAACGTTGCTGGGAAACCACACACAAAAAAAAAAAAAAAAAAAAAGAAGAGAGGGAGAAAAGAGAGAGAAGAAGAGAGAGAGAGAGAGAGAGAGAGAGAGAGAGAGAGAGAGAGAGAGAGAGAGAGAGAGTGGAGAAATTGAAGAATTGATGGAAAATTGAGTAATGGAAGAGTTCAATGAAAATATCTCACTGGAACATGCGAGGGAAACCTGGAGGAGAGCTGGGAGAATTTTAAAGCGGGAGTGAACCGGGTTGCGTGAGAGGTCATAGGAAAATAAAAAATCGGGGAAGGGAAAAGGAAGATGACATGGTGGAACGAGGAAGTCAAAACGCTGTGGCTATAAAAATAAAGAATAC
Organism: Trachelipus rathkii; assembly: GCA_015478945.1. NCBI lineage: Eukaryota > Metazoa > Arthropoda > Malacostraca > Isopoda > Trachelipodidae > Trachelipus > Trachelipus rathkii. The sequence goes on along the minus strand of JABUQX010037514.1, from coordinate 37,671 downwards.
GAGAAAATGGATGAGGCGGCGGAGAAAGTGAAGAGGAAATACATAATTACGAACTAGAAGATCGTTAAAAGAATTAAAGATCTTCGTGGATTGGATGGCGGATGACGAAGGACATGAAGGGCACCAAGAAACTTTTAATTAGCATGGCCAAGGCTTTAAGAAGAAATAAAGAGCCCGAAACGTATGTTATTTTGAACAAAGAGGGAGATACACTTTTGGAGGAAGAAGAGGTGGCGGAAAGATGGAAGGAATATTTTGAAGAGTTGCTGAATGTAGAGGGGAGACAGAGGAGACGAACGAAGAGATGGAAGGGGACTATCACCAAAGAGATACAGGAAGAGGAGGAAACAGGAATGATTGAAATAACAGAGGTAAAAGAAGCGCTTAAAAAGTTGTAAAATGGAAAGAGCGTAGGATATGACGGGCTGAGTAACGAATTATTTAAGACGGGAAAGGGAATAGGTAGTTAGTTCATGGAAACTCTTATAAAAGCTTGGGAAGAGGGGAGATCCCAGAAAACTGGAGAATTGCAATTATATGCCCTATACACAAGAATGGAAACAAAAGAGATTGTGGAAATTATAGTGGAATAGTACTACTGTCAGCAGCAAGTAAAACATATGAAAGAATTATGGAGAAAAGACTATGGATAAGAGTTGAGGAAAAAATTTAAAAGTGGCAACATGGTTTTAGACAAGAAAGAGCACAACAGACTTGATATTTTACTTGGAGATGATGATAAAAAAACATAGATTGAAATTTAGATATATGTTGGTTTTACAGATTTCGAAAAGGCATTAGACCGGATATATAGAGAGAGATTGTGGAGAGTATTGGAAGATTCGGAAGATAACATGCCGCCGAAATTGATAGCGGTGATAAAGGGCATGAATGAAAACCCAACAAACATGGTGAGAAATGGGGTGGGGGTTGGGAGAGAGATGGTTTGATGTGAGGACTGGGGTGAGACAGGGCAGTGTTCTGTTCCCACTACTCTTTAACTCTTTACATTGTTCCTGGGTAGTTGCCTAAAACTAATTTGTACATAGGAGAATATAGATCACACACTTATGTACACGGATGACGCGGCTGTGATTACATCAAGAGTGGAGGATTTACAGGAGGCCATGAATAGGTGGAATGAGGTGTTGAGCTCGTGGGGAATGAGGATAAATAAAAAGAAAAAGGTGGTGACGATGATAGCCAGAGAGGGAGAAGAGATAGTGGTTAATATAGAGGAGCCTAGGCTTAAACAAGTTAAGTTTAAATACCTGATAGTTGTGTTTAACGAACAAGGGAGGCAAGAAGATGAGCTGGAGGATGCGAAAGAGGATCTGACGTTCAAATTGAAAAACGAAAACTTGTTATCATTAAGAGAGAAACCAGAGAAGCGGAAAATAAAAATTGTATCTCACTGAAAATGTTTATATCTCTAGGAGACTCTGCTGTAGTAAAGATCACAGCTATAGAAAATAAGATATAAGTGTCTGAAGAAGCGGAGAAGCAACAGAGCAAGTGTATAAGTCGATATTTAGTATCATACAAAAAATGCAGGAAACCTTAGACTAAGGTATACATAAGACAAATAGATTCATGAGCAAACTAACGATCTTTCTAAGGCAGCTATAAAAAATAAGAAACAGAACAAACTGAAAATCTCTGATGAATAATAATACTAGCTTGTAAAATGGAAAATCACTAGAAATTGTGTATTTCCCTAAGAATGTTAATAGTGAGAGTTATGGAGGTTAATGATAACTCTAGAATATAAAGTCTAAAGACAAATAGGAAGAATTTTGAGAGTAATGAAAAAACTTTAATAATAAATAATAAACAGAGGTTAAAACTTAGAATAGAGAATGGATGATGAAAGGGAATAACAGCGTATTGAGAAAGGTGTTCCGCAAGGCTATGTGGCGTCACCTGATTTGCTCAACCCCTTGTAAGATTATCGGGAAAGAAATTAATAACTTAATTGTGGTAAAAATAAGCAAATGATATGTTAATTATCATTAAATATATTGTAGAGTTCAAAGAGGATATCCCAATTTTTATAGCTTTGTAACTAACACCCCTTTGCTCTTGGACCCGTCATTATATATATATATATATATAATATATATATATATATATATAAATATATATATATATTATATATTATATATGATATATATATATTATTATATATATATATATATATATATTCTTAGGTTAAACTCTTTAGCCTAGTCTTGCATGTTTGATTTCTCTTCTAATAAACTAATCGAGTACAGATTCCAGTTTACAGTTGACCCTGACCATCAATGTAAACCATTCATTGATTATAAAAAAGATGCTTACTAAAAGTAATAGTAAATTGCGTGTTGGATGGTGGGGATGAGGGTGATGGGAGGGTGGATGATGGTTGTTCGGTGCAGATCTTAATGGCATCATAGCTGAACTTTTTGATGTGTCAAATTTTTAAAGTTTACAAAGATCTCTTTTGAATCGAAATTGCGAAATAAGCAGATAACATTACTTCTAATTATATATATATATATATATATATATATATATAATTATATATATATTAATTATATTATATATATATATATATATTATATATATATTATATATATATATATTATATATATATATATAATATATATATATATATATTATATATATATTA
>JABUQX010037514.1:0-27500 GCA_015478945.1 Trachelipus rathkii | reverse complement strand
TTTATTATATATTATGTACTTAATCATTATATTTGGTATATATTAAATCAAAAATAAGTTATATATCTAACAAATACAAATCATTAAAAAAATAATGAATTTATATGAAGCTGCCAATTTATACTTTAACATTTTTATTTTAACTTAGAAAAGTGACAGCAATGAATAAACCTGAAATTGGATCAGATGATTTTGGGGAGGTCTTTTCTTCAAACTTAACTCAGCAACAAGGAAAGATAAAAATAAAATAAATTAACAGAGAACATAGCAACAAATAAAATGAAATCAAAGACATTTTCAATACTTAAAATCATTAGGAAAAGAAACAAAACTTGCAACGAAAGAAAAACAGTTTCAAGATTAAAAGCTTTTTAAAAGCAATAAGGTAACACGCCACACACCATTACACACACTACAACCTACCACACACACACCTACACACCACACATACCCACACACAAACACACTCAATATATTATTTATATTATATTTTATATATATATTAATTATATATTTAATATATTCTTATTTTGGATTCTATATTACATATCTTTACATTCACATTAGGGTAGATAAATTGTATTTTTTATATATGGTATAATGCTGAATAACTGGTGGGATGGTTCTTAGTGTCTTTCGTGACCTTGAAAATGCTTATGAGACAACATGGAGAACTGGAGTTTTCCTTAATCTCCACTTGCTCGGTTTCCGAGGACAACTCCCTTTATTTATTAAATGCCTTCTGTCAAACAGATCCTTCCAGGTTCAGTGTTCTTCTGTTTTATCACGCCACTTTACTCTGGATGAAGGTGTTCCACAGGGCAGTGTTAAAAGTATTATTATTTGCTCATGGATTCAATCATATCGTTATTCTATCCCAGCGAAGGTAAATTTTTCTTTCTATGTTTATGACTTGGCGAGGTACTTTGCCTGTGTCAGGCTGAAATTTCCTGAACGGCAACTCCAACTAGCAGCTATTTGGTGTAACTCCCATGCCTTCCATTTCTCACCCATCAAAACCTGACAGTTCTAATTGGGAAAAAAGGAAGTCGAAGAACCTGCCACCTTCCTTCCGCGAACCTAACCTTAAATAGTTCACTCATTCCTGTAACTTCACAAGTCAAATTTCTAAGCCTCGTTCTAGATGACCGCATAACATACGCACCGCACATTAAACTCCTGAAAAAGACTTGCCATCGCCTTTTTGACCTATTACGTCATCTCACCTCAATATTATGGGGTGCTGATCGCAAGTCCCATTTAAATCTCCACATCGCTCTAATCAGATCGAAGCTGGACTATGGCTTCGTAGTACATGGTCAGACTTCCTCAACTCTTCTACATCTGTTAGATCCCATCTAAAATGTAGCGATCCGTATCTCCACAGGAGCCCCCGGATCGTCCCTCCGGGTGAACCTTGAAGTTGAATCCGATGTGATGTCACTCTTTCTTCGAAGGAAATACATCATGTGCACAAGTTAGCTTAGCTTTCAAACGCCAATACCGTCTTCTCCGGCACCGATTCTGCGAGAGAAATTTCAGAGTTCTACTTACTGGGCATTTGCAAACATAGTTTGTAATATCCTTAACTTCCTCAACATCCCTTTGCAAAAGGTGCTACCGTTACCTAATGATGAAGGGTATATGCCTTGGCTATTCCTTGCTCCCACCATCTGCCTGCCCCTGATCTCTCTCCAAATCTCTTCCACTGCTTTGCTAAAGGCATCTTGTCTCATTTCCGCAGGTATTTATCGTTAGATCTTTAAACCATGGGTCTATGACGGCCTAAAAACAACGTACAGTAGTGGGTGTGTTTTTGCGTGTCTTTCCTGACCCTCTAACCCTTCCCATACCATTCCTTCCCTCATGCGCAATTTTTACGGCAGATTGATGCTAGTAATGATTGACTCGTCGAATTTTCTTTCCTTAAACCAAAGACCACTCTGTATGCCATATACGGATACGCTTCAACGCCCTCCAGGAGCTTAACTAATCCGCCTATTCTAAACTCAATGGTATCCCACTGTTACAGCAAATTCGGGCTACTACACCCTCCATAAAAAAATTACGCAAGTGGCCTATCTCTCTAGGGGTGACTGACAACACGAACATCCGCTGACAGCAGAGGCCAGAATGGTGGCTAAATCTCTTTCCGGTATTGTTTCAGTAACCTCCGGGATACCATTCCACAAAGGTTTGCTCCAATTTAACCTGCATTATGTATCCTTGCTTTTGGACAACGTTTCCGTTCGTTTTCTGAATATAAATAAACCTGAACATTGCGTGTGTTCTTTTCTCTCTACCAAACAAAAATTTCTTGCCAATATTCGTGGACCCTTACAACCCCTCGCATTCGGTCACCACCAACGATCATGCAGCAACTACCTGTTATAGGGACTCCTCCCACCTGAAAAATTTGCTGTCGCCAACACCCGCATCTGGCTTACACACATCTTTCATAAGATTTTGTTCTCAAACTAGAATCCATTCCGTCGTCATTTTTCTCAGTAGACATGTCAATACACACCTTCTAAAAAGTCTATCCGCTCACATCTAGATAGGGATGGTCTTCTTTTTTGAAAAGCAGTATTAGATTAGCATTCGTCCAGAAATTAGGAATATTTTTAAGTAAAAATAAAAAAATTTTTCTTAAAGGATTTTACTTTTTATTACAAAAAAATGTGTTTTACTATATTTATAATATATGACTAAATATTCAATCCACTCTTCAGCCGTTTTTTTTGATTGCTATTAAAATACATTGAACCAGTGGACCCTACCATGGAGGTTGGCCTTACGCAAACCCTTGTGGGCCATTTACCTGCTGGTCCGTGTGGGTCCTGCATGTAAACTTCAAAACAAGATATTGGTATTAATAGGAAGACAGAACGATGGTGTCAAAGAACATTCAAAACGTCTAACCTGTTGTAATCTTTACGTAATTGAGTAAATAACAATTTTATAAGAATGTTATAAGTCCTACATTTTTATTTAGCGTTTACCAAGTTTCCTTCTTGCCGTAGAGAATAGAAGGACACAATCTTCACCACACCTTCTGATTGCCATTCAGAACAATCGACGAAAATAAGTTTCCAGAAATCTGAGATTGTCATCGGATTTATATATATTTATCATTATATATATATATATATATATATTATTATTATATATATATATATATATATTTATATATATATATACTATATAAATAATAAATATGATATTATATTATAATATTAGATATTATATATATTAGTTAATATTTATATATTTATATATTATTATATAATATAATATATATATATTATATATATAACTATATATGTTATATATTATATATATAATATACGATATTTTATAATTATTATATAATAAATAATTATATATTATATATATATATATTTATTATATATATAAATATTCATATATATGATATATAGTATTATATATGATCAACCTTATTATATACTTATAATTATCTAGTATCTTAATATGTATAATATTATATATACAATATATCAATTATATAATAATATATCATATATATGTTTATATATATATTAATTAGTATATATATTAAAATTATATTATATATATAATATATTATTATATTAATATAATATAAATATTATTATATATATATATTTATATATATATATTAATATATATATTATATATATATGGTATATACATAATATATTAAAATATATCTATTATATTATTATTATAATATATTTATATATAATTATATATATAATATTATTATATATTATTATATATATATTTATATTATATTATTATATATATATTTACTATATAATATACTTCTATATATATTATATATATATATATTTATATACTATATAATATCTATATATATATATATTATATGTTAATATATTATACTATATATTTTATTTTATATATATATGATATATATTATATATATAATATATAATAAATAGTTATATATATATATATATTATTATTATATATATATATATATATTATATATTATAATAATATAATAATATATATATTTATATTATATAAATTAATATATATTAATTATAATAATATAATATATATAATTTTGAAATACTACCTTTATTTAAATTTATAGTTAAATTAAACTAACATTTTCATATATAATATTTATATATATATTATATATATATATAATATTATTATGAAACCTCACAGTAAAATTACATATAACTTCTAAAGATATAATATTTAATTATATATTCAAGTTGCGCGTTTTATTATATGTAAAACTACATAAGGTAAGATACGTTGTTATAATATACTATATATTAAATATATATATATATATAATATTAATTTTTAAATATTAAATATTGATTTTGTATATCATTATATTATATTATATATATTATAATATCGATAAATTAAACTATTATATATATATTATATATATATATTATATATATTATATAATTATATTAATATATAATATATATAATATAATATATATATATTTATATTATATATATATATAATATATATAATCTTTCGCAAAATACGCTTTCTTTAATAATTTTTTATAATATATTAGTATTATTATTAGCTATATTTATTTACTATATATTATATTATATGATTTTATTATTATTTATATTATTTTATTTTTATTACATATAGTATATATACGGAGAAGATACGAGAGATGAGATTATTATATGGGGAAGAGAGACAGACAGAGTATAGAGAGTAAGACGATAGGAGAGAGAGAGAGAGGGGCGGAAAAGAATTGTAGGAGAGGACAGTTGTTGTGTATTTTGAGATTGTATTTGATTGATTTTTTTCATTTGTTATTTTTTGAAGAGGTGCATGAATCTTGTTTTATTATTTTTTTAGTTTTTTTTTTTTTTTTATATAATTTAATTTATAATTTTTTATTTTTTTTTCTTTGTTAAGTTGATTTTTTATTTTTTTATTTATTTATTATTATTTATTTTAATTTATTTTATTTGTATTTTTTATATATTATATTTTGTTTTTTTTTTTATTTTTATTTTTTTATAGTTTATGTTATATGTTTGTTATTAGGTGTATATTTATAGATATGTTAGATATATATAATTTAATATTATATTTATATATTTTAGTATGTATTTTAAAATTTATTGAATTATATTAATATATATTTAATTATAACTATAGGTGGATGTGATATGTGTGTGTGTGGTTTATACTATAAGTATGTATTGATGACATATGTATTATATTATCAATATATATTATATAATATTAATATTATAGTACATAGTATATTTAGTATCACTTATTATTATAATATATTATATCATATATTATAATATGATTAATACTAAATTTTTAAATTATTCTTTATTGGTTCGAAACCTTAAGAGATGGTTTCGAAATGATTATTTCATATTTTTAGCACGTCTTTAGGCTTGCTAACGTCCGAGTGGCTTGTCTTTACGGCGCGATAAGTTTGTTTCCTTATCTACTCTAGGTTGGGAAGTGATTTTCTATTCTGTTTCTATACAACAGTCTTTCCGGTGAATTTGCAGGGGCGACATCTAGCTGTCCAGCCATTCCTGTGTCGTTGGCCTTAGATAGAGCCACATTTTTCAATCTAAGAGTACAGTCCTTAACCAGTCGCCCAATTAATTCGTTTGGTTATACACGTCAGTTCAGACCTTCTCTCCTCTCGTCATATCCCATTAGTTGCGCCCCCTTATGGATCATATAGGGTGAACGGCGCCTCTATTGTTGGTTTCTTATATTTTAGGCTGATTCTTTTGACCCAAGCAAGTGGAGTTCGTCATTCATCAGATCTCAATTGTTGCGCCGCTGCATTACTCGGTCCCTCATACTGTTTGAGGTCAAATTTAAAAATATTCCATTGAATATTTAAGGCTTCATGTGACTCGCAGATACCAATAATACCAATATTATTAATTATATAAAAATAAAAATCACAATGGTTCTTAATAATAGTACTAATTGCAAGAAATTAATAACTACAATTATTATATACTAATATAATATAAATAATATATAATAATATTTATATATAATGATTGTTATATTTTATATAATATATTATATATATATATATTTATATATATATATATATTTCCAAGTTGTTATACTTATATTTATATAATATATAAAATATATAGGTAGTAATATAATACATAATATTTGTTATATATAATACTTAATTATTCATATATGATATATATACAATAGACCAGACAGAAATAGTATATTATAAGTAAAATATAATATAAAGAATATTATCATAAGCTATCAATTATTATAATTTATAATATTAATTTTATCAGTATAATATAAATATTATTTATAATATACTGATATATATACTATATCTTATATATATATATTATATTTATAATATATATATATATTATATATATAATATTAATATCAATCATATATGTATATATATATATAATATTAATTACTAATTATTAATCTATATATTACAATTATATTATATATTATATAGTATATATATTATATATTATATAATATATTAATATATTATTAATATGTTAATATTATATAATAGATATATATATAAAATATTATAATATTATATATTATATATATATAGTAATATATATATTATTATATTATATTATATTTATAATATTATATAATTTATATTTATATATATATTTTTTCATATATATTATTATATATGATATATATATTAAAATAGTAAATATCTATATATATTATTTATCTTATTAATAATTTATGTCTCAAGTAAATTTTTATAGGATTTTATTAAATTAATGATATGTTTATTACCTTCACACAAAATCTACCAAGTTGAACCGGAGTCCTTTGAATGGTTTTGGATGTGCTAATTGGAGTTTCCTTTGTTAGAGTAGTTTCATAACTTTGACTCGTGGACTGTGACCCCCCTCGTTAATGGGGGACCAAGAGGAGAAAAAGTTGCTCTAAGGATGACTGTCTGTGGATATATATATACGATGTCACTCTATAATAGTAGTATAAAGTACTACTTGGGAGATGTTTGTATACTTTTCTCATGAAACAGAAAATTGACTTATATATTATATTAATTTTAATATATATATATTTTATCTATATTAATTATTTATAATATATTAATTATTATTTATATGATATTATATATTAATATAGGGATATCTATATCTATAATATATTATTATATTATCTATATCTATTTATACTATATAGCTTATTTTATTATAATATATATTAATATTATAATAATATATATATTATATTATTTTATATTAATTATAATGATATATATATTATTTATATATATTATATTATTTATATATATATATTTATATCTAATATATATATATTATACGTCTATTATATATATTAATAAATATATATCTAGTATAATTTAATAGCATATAAATTATATATTTAATATAGTTTATATATTATATATACAATATTATAAGTAAAAATATATATACAATCTCATATATATTAATAATATAATTATATATTATATATATTTAATATTATATTATATTTTACTATTTAATATTTAATTAGCACATTAAGTAACTTTGATAACAATTTTTATATTTATGTTTATTCGTATACTGTTATCTAAAAGATTTTCCTGTTAAGGATAGATACAAAAACTTTAGATTAAGTCTCATAAATATTGACTATATATTATATACTAAATATTATTAATACACTGTATCCGTTTGATCGACTCTTGCAGTCAGTCAGATCAAATTATTAAAGAATCAAAGAATAATCATCATCAAGATAACTCTCTTCAGAAATCTCCTCCGGCAGAGCGGATAAACTTCAGGAAAGGTTGGCGACTGTGTGAATTGTCGATCCAAATTTTCGCCGCTAAACGAAGAGTTAGCAAGTTCGAAAAACGCACTGGAAAAAGGCTGCGACTTGCAATTCGCCTACAAAAGAGCTCTTCTCAACAGAAGGACTTTTGTTCTTTAATATTTTCAATGAATCTTTGCAAGTATCTACAACAGAGAAGGCGTAACTTTTGTTTATCTTTTTATATTTCATTGTCGTTATTAACTTATGTTGGCAATTTAACATCTAAGTTTGTTACTAATTATTAACGTTAATATACAAATTTACCATCTCTCTATTTAATTATAATAGGATGTCCTCTTTAGACTCATAATAATAATACCACCTATAACTTAGCATAAAGTTTTTACCCTTTAAATAATTTATGAACCATGTAAGTTATTTTGGCTGTCAAACTGACTTCTACTCAGATGCCTACTGAAATGTTAAAAGCTGATCGAAAATGTATTAAAAACTTAACAATTAATACTAAATAGATCCCGATATTCAGGAACCTTGGTAGATCGAATAATAAATGACTCATACAACAATAGGATGAAAATTATTCGAAAATAAACGAACGTTTTCACAATTTCCTTTTATATAAATTTATATATGGGTTATTGGTCTTTTCAGCTTTTCACACTATTAACAGTCTAGAGGATTTATCTAATCGCTTAGACTATGTTTAGTAAAATTTCCTTTTTGGCTGGATTTCTTTCATCATTTCAAGTTGTGATTATGTGCAGAAAATCATTTTCTTGAGAAATGTAAGCCAATGAAAATTTTTAAAGTTTTTTTCCAATTTCTAAATGTTGCTACTTGCTGTTTAGTTTTTATGTATTTTTGACAGAAAATTTTTTCAAAATAAAAGGACCTACTAGAATTTCAAGCACATTTCGCCTTCTTTACATACTGTAACTTCACGTTCTGGTATGATATATTCTTCATCATATTAGTTTTTGGATATATGGATAACAGGGATAATCTTCATTTTTGAATTATCACTTACGAACTTTGATTTCCTTTTCGAATTCTAAAATGGTTTTGTGACCGCTCTCCCTTTTAATGTGAATGAAATTATTTTTCACAATTAAAGGACCTAAATTTCAAGCTAACACTATCGCGCTTCTAACAATATGTATTACTTCACTTCGTTATGTCTTCATCTCATTTTTTAAGTTTATGGCACATTATGACGAGTTCACGTTTCCAATTTATTGATTTTTTTGTTTCGATCTTTAATGGTTATCTGTAGAACCCCCTCTTTTTGTTGAATTATTTTTTCAAATTAATAGAACCTTAATAGAACTTCAAGCATAACTTTTCGGTTCATACATTATGTCAATAAGCCAATTATTCTGGTGTTCTAGTATTTTTTTGAAAATTTGTGTCATATGTGAATACGTTAGAACGTTTCTTCTATACGTGTAAAATGTGTGTCTTTCCTTGATTTAGTATGTCGACACTCATGTGCTTTATCCATTCCTTTTTCAATTACTCCCTTCAATTGTTTCACATGTAATTATGTAATTAAATCTATTTTTGTACTTATTGTTATTAATTTTAAAATGTTTGTATGTGGTTCTGAATTATTAAAGGGATGTAATATAACCAAATATTATTGCTTTAGCAGAAGTTGTTTGTTGTAATTTTCTATGTTATATTAATCATATTTATGTATTAAATACTTTTTTGTAATATATGTTTAGATTCTGTCGTATATGTAACCGTTGAATGCTTTCTACTAGGATGTAGGGTTATATTTATTTTATAGATATAAGTATATATAGATATATATATATATTGATATATATTTATGTTATAAGAATTTTTTTATTCTTTCAATTCTTAATAAAATAGTAACTCATTCATAGTTGTTTATAGTGTTCAGTTAGTCTTTCGGACATAAGGTTAATATATAAATTATTTTTTAGATTTATCTTTATAGCTTTGTTATTATGTTTTTTAACTTCTCATTATTACAATGTTTTATATATGTTTGTAGCACATGTCGTAATGCCCACTCACAAATAATTTATGATAAATGAAGGTTTTAATATTTATATATTTGGTAAATTATTATAAATTTAACATACTTTCTCCACTTCCGTTGGTATTTTTTAGGACATAAGTAATACTGGTTTGCGACGTCCATTTTTTTGCTACTAAGCTTAATAAATTTTTAAGTTTATGTTCTTATACTATGCTCTAAGGTATAGTTAGCCTATCGCAGTGTAGCTAGTAAATATAATATTTATTAGCATATAGATATGACAAAATATAACTAAAATTTATTCTTGAAACCCGTTTAATTTACTAGCGCTCCGTGTATTGAGAAGTAATTTGCCTTTTCGATTTTTGTAAATAATTCTTCAACGTAATTACATCTTCTTTTCGTAAGTCTTCCTGGTTGGCTATAAATTAGAAGGCCAGATATAATGCATTTCTTTCAAGAATGGCGGTTTTACTTATATTTCGATCACATATAATCTTTGCCGCCGTCAATTCTCAAGTTCGAATATATTAAAGGCTTTTCGCCTACAAAGATGTAATGCTGAACAGATAAGGGACTTTTGTTACTTTATTTTCATAGTTGCGTTTAATTTTAACTTTTTTTAAATAATTTATTATTGGATTTCTAAGATTACTTAGTGCTTGTCATAATATGCCACCACTTAGCATATGTATTTTACCCTTATTATAATTGTGTTTGCTATAGAACACCAGAACTTCCTTTGCCTTTCTTTGAGAAGCAAAAATGATAAGAAAACCAGAACAAGAAGCACTACATAATAAGTACTATTAATGCCCAGATCTGACACGTGTGTAGGGAGAAATGATCCAAGTGCATATTACTGATCACATATTTTCAAAACGGATGTCTTGTTTGCAAATTTTCTTTTTTTTTAAGAATTTGGGTGATTAGGTGATCTTTACAGCTTTAACACATTATACTATTAAGTTCGATGATTCATCCGCGTTTTTTTACTTTTGGCATGTGATTTCTGTTGCATCATTGTTCAGTTCTTGATTTATGGGCTAGAATCATTTTGATTCCATACAAACTTGATTTCTTTTTATATCGATTGTGTGTTCATAAATGGTTCTGTGACCGCTCCTTTTTATGTATGAAGAAATTTTTCAAACTTTATACAAAATGGACTTAATTTCAAGCATTTCGCCTCTAATGTACTACATTATGTAGACTTCTTTATTGAGTTTATGTTTCTGGTTATCATTTTTAGTTGATATGGCAGATGATTACATGTGTTTTAATTCCACTACGAATATTTTCGTATTTCTTATAATGAGTTCATGGGCCTTATCCCTTTATATGTCATGAAGAATATTTTTCTATCTACATATTTACAAGTTTCAAGCAAACTTCCCCTTAAATGCTGGCTATATAGGTTATGGAAGTTTATCTCATGCTCATTTAGTTGGTCAATGTAGTGGGGGCGCGGATTCAATTTTTTTTCTAACGACATTTTTGATTCCGTTTCGTGAAATTTTCGTAATGATGGTTTCTTTGGATCCTGCCCTTTATGTATAATAAATATGTTTACAAATTGTAAAAAAAATCCTAAAACGTTATCATAGACAATTCGTCGATCGACACATATGTCATAGCAATGTTTCTTTTTTACACCCCCCCCCCCCCATACTACTTTTGAAAGCTTCCATGCGCAATTGGATTCACATATAGTCATTGGATACTTGTAGATGTTACTATTTTATACGGCCTTTCTCATATTATGTGATACACTCTCTCGGGTTTTCGATATCTACAATTATCTGGGTCGTGATATATACCGTGTTTATTTAACTGTAAGTAATTTCAATTTGTATTTACACTTATCAAGTATTAATTTTATAATAACTAATTTTGTAACGTTTATATGCATTTTAATTGATTGAGTAGTGTTAGTTTATATATATTAATCTTTATAACGGATTATATATATAATATAACGCCAATATTGTTATAGTGGTACTTTATTATATATACGTATTATATATATATTTGATATATATATAGTAAACGGTATATATACGTATAGTAATACGCTGTATAGAGTATAATATATATATATATATAATTTTTATATACTATATATATTAATATATATAATAATATATATCTATATATACGTTATATATCTATATATATATATATATATATTGATAACATATCATATGATATATATATATATTTTTTATAATTTAGTGTTTATTTATATATATAATTGCACTTTTTTAATTTTTCGTCATATATTACATAATCAATTATTTATTGCTATTTTATATGTATTCAAAATTATACTTTGATAAGATATTGTTTTTATAATTTCTTGCTGGAATGATGTATATATACCGCAGTTATGCATCGTACTTTGGTAAATATTTTCTTTCCTAAGATATATTATTTCAACTGAATATTTATATATTAATATATTTTTTGTCTATATCTTTATCAGATAGAATGTTATATAGGTTCTATCTAGTTACTTATTTCAATTTCAAATCTCATAAAATTATTTAGATCTTTCATTTGCTAAACTTTTCAAAGTCACTTAACTTTTATATATGTTAATTTACATTATAGTTAGTTAGTATTTTTATCACTTACATTTGAGCATGTTTTTTTATTATGTTATATGATAGAACTAATTGACAATAATTAGTACTACAACATAAGTTAATATATTAGATATATCTATTATACCAATTATGTATATATATATTTATATTATATTTGTATAAATAGTTTAATTTATTATACTATATATATATATATTATTTTGATATATGATATGAATATATAATATATACCTAAATTTAACTATCATCAATTATTAGTTCTCCATTTCCGCATTCATCGTCTCAGCTCACTGAAATAATGCTTTTAAGCAAACCATTTAATATACTTGTATAATAAATAACTAAGTTTATATTTTATGGTTTTTATAGCTATTATGCTAAGTCTTTGGCACTCATAAGATGCAAATAACTTTTAAGTCAATTAAATGTTCTAAATATAAATTTATAGTAATTTTGTAATGAACTACGGTCTCGTTTATGTAATTACTTATACTTAGCGTACTTAACTTTCTAAGTCATTCCAGATTTCAATATTAATTTAATTATGAATATATCTATCTTAATATTAAATCTACATCTTCATAAATAGTATAAAAAATATTAGTATTCTTACTGCATGCGCAGTCACGTTATGATGTTTGACTTATAAGTAATATAATGCCACGCTTCGCTTTGAATTTTCGATCAAAAATGATCTTATTTTGCCAGTCATAAGTCGGCATATTCACACTGTATCAGCTGCCATAGCATGTCTGATCGTGGAACGTGTCGAAATATATAAGTTATCGAAGCAACTTGGAGTAACAAGGCTGCGGGGCGTTGCGCAGTATATCGTTCTATCTAAGAGATAATTTATTTACCGAAGGGGGTATATTTTATGTTCGTTATGTTTTGATATTGTCATCTGGGGCGTATTTAGTTATAGCTGGTTGAACTAAATACAGCATCATTCATTCATTTAGATTGGGATTCCTAGTAATATTTATACATATTATCCATTTCTTATATATATGATATAGTAAGGTGGCTGCTAATATAATATATAATACCCCACAGATTATGCTTAATTGCAGTATCTATAGCTAGCGTTTGATTATTTACAGGTATATTATATTATAAGTGTAAACAAATATATTATTTTTTTCTATATATTAATAATATTTATATAATATTTTATATGTATATATTTATATTTATATACATATATAATACTATTTACGTATATATATTACATATATATGTATTATATATATTGTTATATATCTAATTAGTTATATAATATATATATAATATATAATTATATATTAACTTAGTATATATATTATATTATATAATTTATTATATTAATGATATATATGTATAAGTTATATATCAATTATATTATTTATTATATAATGATATATGTATAATAATTTTTATGTTATTTCTGTTACCCATTCGTCCTTTCATTTATATTACTATCCATTGACTCGTTTAATTTTCTTGAGTGCTTCTTCCCATGTTAATCTTAATGGTAAATGTTTCCTCAATTTACATAAAATCTCCCTTCAGAAGCATTCTCCTTCAAATGAATTCCTCGTTATCAAATCATTTTTAAGGTACGTAGGTATTCGTTGTTATATTGATAACTGTTTTTTGTGATATTTTATCTTTGTCTATTTCATATTGGGTGGGATCGAGTTATGGGGCTGAAAAGACACGGTGTTTAAAGTGAAATGGGTCGTGTATTTGATTTCTACATCCGCTCAAAGAGGGCGTACTTTTCTTATGGTCGTTAACTGATAATTTAAGTTAGTATACATTAATATTAATGTCATACCGTAGACGAGGGGCCGCTCACTTTCTTTCTTTTTTTTTACTTTTCTTCTTCTTTTTCTTCTTTCTCATTGAATATCCGTTAAAGATCATTTCCATTCCTTTTATTCTCAAAAAGGTCTCTTTATTTTGAGATGGAAGTCTTATTGTTTAAGAAATATTTGACAATCATAAAAACATTCTTTTTGTTTTTTTGTTTTTTGATGATGATAAATTGAAGAAAACACTTTAAAAAGGCATGCATTCTTTTCTAATTTTGAATAAAGAGAATAAATTTGTGATCAATGATAAATGTACGAGAATCATTTTGTCAAATAGGACAGTAAGTATTTACTTAGTTTAAGTACTTAGTATTTGTACTTAAGCACTTAATATTTGAAATATGTAGTATTTGAAACATTTTAAATTGGGGCTTTCTTTCTGAACTGTAATTTTAATATATAATAAATTTATTATTATTATTATTATTATTATTATTATTATTATTATTATTATTATTATTATTATTATTATTTAATTATATTTATTCAATTATATATTAATTATAGTTCAATTATTAATTATTTATTATTATTATTTCATTATGTATTATGTAATTTATATATTAGAAAATTATTTTTATTATTGTAATATTTATATATCCCAATAATTAATTCGGTATAACATTTTTTTTAGCCTATTTTTGAAAGTGATCATATGATCCATCGAAATACCAATCTTAGTTCAAAGATTACGTGCTTTATCATTCAATACCTTGAAATATCTTCCTCTAAAGAAGAAGAAAAAGATGATGAATAAGAATAAGAAAATAAAATAATTTTGGAATAATCAGAGAAGTGTGATAATAAAAAATAGAAAGGATAAGATAATAAAATTATATTTATGAAAATGTATATGATCAGAGGAAGAAATTAAGGAAGAGAGGGTTATGTTCTTTTCAAGATGAATTTTATGTTGGTGCCATTCAGAATTAAAATTACGAATATACTTATATATAGAGGTATATATATAAAATATATAATATATTATATATATAATATAGATATAATATATATATATATTATATATTATTATATATTATATATTATTAATATATATATATATATATATATATATAATATAATTAATATATATTATATATTATATTATTATATATCATATATATATTTACTTATTAATAATTGTATATATATTATACATATCTCAAATCACCAAGAAACGATATAGTAAAGTATTTGAAAAAATAGTATTCAGAAATTTAATTTAATTATAAGATTATTTTGATGATATTTTTTTTGCGAAACATTCTATGTCATTGTTTCTTGTGATTCACTTTGTAATTCGGAATATATCTGTAACCCTCCTCTATTATTCAAATTTTTATCTACCTTTATTTCGTTCTCTTTATCTTTAACAACTATTTTTTTTGATCACTTAATATTTGTGAAATTTTTCTTTGTTACCTTTCGTTGTGACATATTATGTTCACTTTTCTTTAGAATAGATTTATTTTTTTTTCTTGCAGGTATTTAACTTACATGTACAATTATTTCACACCTGACCGGTCATAACCCCTTATTCAGGAGCGGGAAACCTGCTCTTATGGGTAATTGCTACCTAGGATCCGGTAGGGGGATCGAACCTGTATCCTTTGAAGAATGCGAGTCGTTCTGCATTACCGATTGAGCACGATATGTATTAATATTTTTCTTTTAAATAAATTTAAATCAATTTCACATATTAAAGGAAAGTAACGTATAAAAAAAATGCTTTTGAATTGATTACAAGCAAACTTTCGTTGTTCTTTTCATTAATTTTAAATTAGGAGAACTTTTTATCTAATTTGAGCCAAGCAGAATTATTGTATATTACGATATTAAATTTTATTTAGTATCATTATATAATATAGCAATAGCCAACTATTTACATAGTATATTACTATATATTATATAATAGTATTTTATATATTTAATATATTAGTATATATATATATATATATTACATATATAGTTTAAATAATCGTATATATATACTATAATTTTATATTTAATATACTATAACACTTTACTGTTATATCTTTTCAAATTTTAATATATTTATTATCAAAATGTAAAATGACTATTACAAAACTATATAATATAGGATATATATAGTTAATTATATTTATCTTATACTTAAACTTAACATTGTATATTATATTTATAATATTATTTATATATCATATATAATATAGAGGGATTATATCATTTATTTATGATACTTTTCAAATTTTATACTTCTTATTATATATATATATGTACCTTATATTATATACCATATTATATATATAGATATATCTATAATATATATATATATATTATATATTATGTAGATATCTCTGATATTTCTATGCATATATTTAGTAGTACATTAGTGTAGTATAAATATATATATAGTATATATTAATATATTATATATATGATATTATATCTGTTATGTATAATATAATATTTATATATATCATATTATTTATATATATACTATATTATAATTATATTATATATAGTTATATATATATATATATATATAAATATATATAGATATATATTATATTATATATACTATATAGTATTAAAACTCATCATTTATATATAATATATATATAATATTAATAAGTATTATAGTATAAATATATATAATACTATTTATTATTATAGAATCTCTCTATTAATTTAATTATTATTATTTATATATTGATTTATTAATACTATGATATATATATATTTATATATATATATATATTACTATTATATTTAATATATATTATTATCTACATTTTATTAAATTTATAATATATTATATTATATACGTAGATATTATATCCTATATAACTAAGATTATAAGAAGATAATGAGATAGTATAATTCAAACTTAATTATCAATTATATATTAAATTAATATGATATATTATATATGAGGCGAGAGGTACAACGCTTATTACTCGAAAACTTGACTGGAATTATACCTTCCCTATATTTATAATGGTGCGCCATGTTCTCTTTTGTCGTATTCATATCATACAACCATTTCATGTCATCCAGGTTAACTATTATTTACTAGAGACCACCAATTTATCCCCATATCATTACAAACTGAATTAAATGATCTCGACACCTCCACTTACTAATGATTTTAATCACCTTACAAATCTATCCCTACTACTTTTCACTAGTTAATTCCTCCTGTGTGCGGAGGGAGAATGAGTTTCCCACATCGTATGTTCCTGGCGTATATCTGTCGTCTTTAGTGGAGTCTCCGGTACTAAGAGGCTTTAGGTAGGTAGTTGGTTTGTGACTGCATATCATACCATCTGATATTTACTTGTTTCAGAGGAATGATAGCGCTAATTGTGCAGGCACATACGGAGCAAGGTCAGTTGACGCGTGAACGAGCTCTCTAACTTTCCGGCAGATAGATTTGTCTTAATTGAAGTGCGTCTTACTTATAGGCGGTAAAAATTATGGAGTCGTAGGAGGTAAAATAAATGTTGTATGTAGAGAGGGAGATGAGTGTAATTGAATATGTTATATTAGAAAGGGTGCATATTATTATGTATTTTGCTTTCTCGCTGTGACTTGAAACGTAAAAGTATATGATAAAGGTATTAAACGGTGAACTTACAAATCGTGAGTATTGTGATGATATACAATGATCTATAATATACTTTGTGAAATGTTATATGAATACTATCATATTACCACTAATCAAATGATAATACATAATACTAGAAAATATATAAACTAAGCCTGATTGTGTAAGATCGTATAAATAACCCTAAAGAAAGGGACATAATAATAATATAATATAATACCTGCTCAAAAGATATAGTATATACGTACGAGAGAGGAAGTGATAAAATAAGGTAAAATCGATATGCTAATTTTGATGAGATGACTGGTGTAATGGAAATGAACTATATATGTTTGAAGGAACTTTGACTTGGTGTGAAGTCCTAGAATTCTTAAATGGTTTAATTTTAATGACTTTTGAACAGGTCAACGTTGATGTGTGTGATGTGATCGATATGGTCCATTCTGTAGAGGAACGTTGAAGAGGATGTACTTCGATTTATTTAATGGGAATAAATTCTCGAAATGAATGTTTCGTGGGATGGAGTTATGTTGGTAGGAGCTTCAGGATTGATGTTTTTGTAGGGACCTGAATGGTTGGATAGGTGATCAATAAAGGTATGGTATAACAGGTTGTTAGAATGGAGATAATTATAACATGAAAGTGGTTTTGGGAGACGCCCGATGAGTGACCGGAGGGCAACAAGGGGCATCCGCGCCGCCTGGCGGTGGCGTGGAGAATATGAGAATTGGTAGGGAGAGGGGCTTGGTTTCTGATGGATCGAGAGAGGTATGTTGCTGTAAGTGAACTCACTTCCTATAAACACAAGATTATCCAAGGATATGATAGAGTTTTGGATATGAAGGAGGAATCCTCATTCTCGAAAGTTTGAAAAACGTATGATTGATATTAGTGGTTGTAAGTGAAAGCTATAGGAGACTGCTTGAAGATAATCGTGTTGGGATGTTAAATCGTTAGGTGGCTTTAGGAAATGGGTGGCGAATGATACTCGGGATACTGCCATCATTCATGGGATGTGTAGTTCTATGTAGAAGAGATTGAATGTAGCTTGGAGGCTTCTTGGGATGTGAGTGGAGGAGGATGAGGATAGCGGAAGGAGATTAAGTATGGTCAAATTAAGGAGGGTCGAAGAAGTTAGGTGTGTAGCAATCGGATAGTCTCAAGAGGGAAAATCAGAGGTAAGGTGTTAAAGA
Organism: Trachelipus rathkii; assembly: GCA_015478945.1. Classification (NCBI taxonomy): domain Eukaryota; kingdom Metazoa; phylum Arthropoda; class Malacostraca; order Isopoda; family Trachelipodidae; genus Trachelipus; species Trachelipus rathkii. The sequence continues at coordinate 8,388 of JABUQX010037514.1, read as the reverse complement.
GCCTTCTCTGTATAGCGGCTGTACCATTAGAACCGCCGGTGAAATCAGGTGACAGGCGAAAGTTGATATCACATAGTGTGATGGTCTAATCACCTCTTCTCGCGCTCGCTGACGAGGGCTCGTAAATTGTACATAATTGAGTAATCGAGTCTATTAGTCAGCTGACGCAACTTAGACAGCATTCTAGGAGTTTGGTTTTTCGATTGTATGTTGTGCGTTAAGTAAAGCGTGGGTGGATGTTGAGTGTCTTGCCTATCGGATAGTTTTCCTATGATATGTAAGCTTAAGAATGTAACATTCTGGCTCGGGATATTATCGTGGACTCAGAAGAAGGGTGATAGAGAAGGCACCGTGTGAATTTTGTCACCATTGTAAAAGTTCGAGATCAGACTTGTTACAGGGAGATTGAAATGTTAGTCTAATATAGACATCTTAAATAAGTTCCACTCCACCATGGAGAAGATTCTGATTAGCCGAAAGATCGCATTATAGGCTCAAACTTAATATAGTAAGGATGAAAGAAAAGCTTATAATTGGAAGGGTAGGTACTATAACTACGGATGCATTATCTGTAGGAGGTAAAACAAGAGGTTAATATTTTTAACTAAGAACAGTTTTGGGTATCATACCTAGAAGTTTACCAGGTATAAATATTGAATTGAGTGATCAATACTAAGTAAGATATCGGAATCGCTTCTTATTAGTGCTGAGATATAGGAGTTAAGGCGGCTAGATACAGAGTTTACGTGAGATAGATGAATTTAAGTAGGGCCATTATCTTGGCTAAGTAAATATTATGATAGGTAGATGGATGTGCTTATTTGTAAACTGAATTTGCAATGCGATGTGAGGGGAGTGGTAGGTAAAGAACACTTTCGAAAATCTGCACAATTAATTAACGCTGTAAAATCAAAGTATAAAAACAAAATGAAATGTGGAGGTAAATATCAACTCAAAGCCCAGATGGAGTGTTTGAGTGTTTTTTAATTATGAAATATAAGACTGTGGCCAGATTCATCAATATGAGAGAGATAGGGTATTTATGGGGAGAACGACTAGTGGCAAAATTTTGGTCAAACGCGTTACAGAATTGGTTGGAACACTCTTCAATATTTGCAGGTTCTCTAAGCAATTTCTCCATCGTTGCAGATGTGCTGAATATGTCAGCATGGCCTTGAAGCCGCGTGCATAATGATCGTCTCCTGCCTTACCTGATCAAGTGCTAGAGGGCGCTACTAACTGTATCTGCTGATTGTGACATTAAAATCGCTTCAATAGAGAACCTTAGGATGGCACAAAATAGTTTGCAATAGGAAATAAATATTTGAAATAAATTACATCCTCATCCGCATCCGCATCCCTCATCCGCATCCGCATCCCGCCATCCGCATCCGCATCCGATCCACAAACTAAAAATTTATATCCTGTCCACCTCTAAACATTATTATTATTATTTATTATTATAATTATGTATTATTATATTATATGTATCTCTTATATATTATTATTATTCTTATTCTATTATTTTATTAATTATTATTTATTATATTATTATTATATTATTATCATTATTGTTATTTATTTTATTCTTTTTTATTATTAATTATTCTATTATTATTATTCTTATTATATACAATATATTAATTTATTATTAATTCATTATTCTTAATTTTATTCTTATCTTCATTATTATTATAATATTAGATAATGACTTTCTGCAGGCGGACATAATTGTCCAGAATTCACTAAGCGCAAAAAAAAAAAAATAATTAAAGAATAATATACATGTAATCAGAGACTCTTATTGAATTTAATTAAAACTTATGAAATGGAAATACAGTTTATTGGAAGCGCTTCTTCCGAATGACTAAAATATCTTCAGGGGAGAAAAAAGAAAGGGCAAAAATGTAATATTAGTTTTTATAAATCTGAAAATCTTTAATTGGAATACGCATGCACAGCTCTCCTTCTCTCTGCTTCTCGCCTCTCTTCTCGCTCTCTCTCTCTCTCTCTCTCTGCTCTATCTCTCTCTCTCTTCTCTCTCTCTCTCTCTCTTCTCTCCTCTCTCTCTCTCTCTCTCTCTTCTCTCTCTCGCCCTCATCTCTCTCTCTCTTCTCTCCTCTCTCTCTTCTCTTCTCTTCTCTCATCTCTCTCTCCTCTCTCTCTCCTTAGCTCTCTCTCTCTCTCTCTCTTCTCTCTCTCTCTCTCTAACACACCACACACATACAAACTATATATATATATATATATTATATATAATATATATATATTATTATTATTATATATATATAAATATATATATATATTATATATCATATAACTGTCCGGCAACCAAACCTGACGCGTTTTTGAGCGGGGGTTAGAGGAGGTATGGATGGTACACAACTAGCGGCGGATGTGAGGGGAAGAGCGATTGTCTCAACCGGGGAGTATTTTCTAGCATGCGGAAGCTCCAGTTCTAAATGGAGCGGTGTATACCCAACGAGCATCGTCATTCTCATCGAGACGTTTACAGAAAAAAAACGATTCACGTAAAGAGACACACGCTCAAATTGTTCACATTTTAACTGTTCCTCCTCGCTGGCCCCAAGTTCCACCTACGGTAACATTCGTACTTTCTGTGGGTTCGAAATTTCTTGAACCACAGGCTTTCGGAACACACAGGACAAAGAGGGGTCCTCCCAGGACGACGAGGACGACCTGCCAACATGAGGCTGTACCGAGTTCGTTTTTGAAAGGACGCCCCGAGGCCGATCGCTATTCGTCATGCTCAAGGGTCTAACGATGCTCCGATAGGGCTGTACGACGGATTTTTCATGAAAGACTTGAACTTTTCACCCGTACAAATTTTGCTTGTAGTCACGAAAAGAGAACAGAATTTGGCAACTAGGTTGGCTTTTGTGTAAGCCATGTTAATGATGCTTAATGAGGACCCAACCGAACTTAGTGTTGACCTCGGGCCGAAGCCCATTTCCAACCTCAACGGTCGTTTTTTTTTTTTTTTTTTTTTTTTTTTTTCTACAGTTGTCACCACCACTCACGGGGGAGAGCCGTATTAACGAAAGGGGCCAGCTGCAAGAAAAGCTTCAACAACTAAAGTTAATAACGCAGCTGACCACAAGGGAGCGCAGGCTTTGAAGAGTGGGGGAGAGAATCAAGCAGGAAACACGAAGATGAAAAAGGAAATTCCAAGAATGGAAAGGTGGCATCAAAGAAGGAAGCACCGCAGCGAACTGGCCTGAACACCTAACATCAACACAAAACTCATATTGACCCCAACTACCCACAAGAACCTCATCAAGCGCCCTCTGTACAGCGAAAGTATAACCGTCTGGGCTGCTCTCTGTAAGTCAGCTGTCATAGGGCCCTAATTTTTTGGGGGAGAACGGCCGTTACTTGGACCGGTATTCCGAAACGCTACATAACGATATACGCGAATTCCTCTTCTCCTCGGACGTCTCCGCCGAATTCCACTTAGGCGGGTTCGTTTTCAGCAGAATGGACAAAACTTGTGCACACTATACGTTGCGTCTATAAAGCTCTGCTAACAGAATCACTTTGCCCGTTTAGTTAGTCTCGCTCTGGGGTTACATTTCCGCGGCCGGCACGTTCTCCAAGATTTTCTGTTCTCCTTGTGATTTTGTTTTCTGTAGGGGATCTGAAGGAACCGTTCTACCTTGACAATGTCACGAACTTGGCAGAACTGCTAGAAATATGAAAGAGTGGGCCGGGTATCCACATCTACAGATACAGATTAATTTTATGCGGATATCAGGAATGAAGGAATCCAGGAAGCTTTATTACGTGCTTGTTATTTTGCTTCCATAATGATAATGTTTAAACTTCGTCATTGATGTGCTTATAAACTTCCACTATGCCTCTGTAAATATAATATAGATATTATATATATATATAGATATATATATATATATTATTTTAATATGATATATATTATATTATATCTATATATATATTTATATAATAGATATATATAATATATAATATTCAATATATATATTTAAAATTTATCATCATCTCAAATTTATATTGCCTCACCCATCTCATAAACCGTCAGTATTGACTGCCGGTCCCTATACAGCACAACACCACACCCACCACACCACACCACACACAATATATATTATATAATATATATATAATATATATATAATATTATTATTATATTTTTATATATAACTATATATATATATACATTATATAATATTTTTTACCCTCTACATGACGTAAGTCGAAAGGAAAGTCCCCATAACCTCTCCTCATACCCTTAATTTCGAGCACATCGCAGCCAAAAATCCATACTAAAACTTCATAACACTGTGCCAGACTCCCACTGTATTATCTCGCCCATGTTAGGGTTCATCCCATGGGCCAATTCCACTACCATGCCTCTTCACATAATCTCCGCATTCACTACTATTATGCGACATTTGTTTCTCTAGAACTAAATTCACATTTCTTTAATTCAGACATTCCTTTACTGACTCAATACACTTTTTATTTGGTCTCCCAGCTTGTCGATTCCCAACACACTCACCTCTATGCATCCACTTAACCAACAGATTATCATCCATCTTTTCCTTATGATTAAGCAATGTTATTATATCATCAATCTTAATTTATTGTTTCATTCACCCCTTTCTTCACACCACACATCACCCTAACACGCTAGTTTCTCATTTTCCAATTTTTCTCAAACCTATCTGGCTCCTAAAATTATCGATCTGAACAGACTTCACCTTAGATCTATCTTATTCCGCACCATAGTTAAGCTGCCATACATTAACACCGGCTGCGCCATATCCTTATACAGAACCCTAGGGCACTCAAGACTTAGTTTCTTTGCATTTACCAAAGATATAAATGCATCAGCCACCTTCCTACCACTCACAACTTTCCTACTACACTCTGCGTCATCCGTTCCTTTTGATCCAACATGAGCCTAAATATTTAAACTCAGATACTTGTTCCAGTTGCTTATCCTCCAACATGATTTTAAGCTGTGGACTTTCCTCACCAACCACCATGACCTTACTCTTACCTACATTACTTTTAAACCTTTGCCTTTACATAGCTGCCAAACTCCTCTAGCAATGCTCTCCAAACTTTTTTCTGATTCGCCACACAAATCAAATATCAGGCGTACAATTAAACCAGGAATCCACCATCCCACTTCTTCAATTCTCCCATGAGTTTAATACCCCCCCCCTGCCACTCTAATACCAACCCTGCCTCAGTTTTTATCTTTTTATTAAACCATTCATTCTCACTTTATTTGTTCTTACACCACCTTCACTATTCGCCATACATACTTTTGTTCCATTCTGAAAGCTACCAATAGGGAATACCCGATATCTAAAAAATATCGATATATCGATATTTAAAAAATCAATGCGCCTTCGATATTATACGCCAGAAAAAATATCGACCTACTTCGATAGATCGATATTTCGTAATCTATAATTCGATTATAATTTTATTATGTATAATTTTAATATATATATTAATATGATATATATTATTTATATATAATACTATATACTATACTATATGATAATATATATATAGATATATATAATTATTTGTATATATCATATATGATATTATATATATATATATATATATATATATATTAATATATAGCTATATCTCCGATTAGGGCGACGCGACATAGTTAATTAAAAAAACACCGGATAAGCAACACTTAAAATTGAATCATCTTTTTAATCAGGGGCAAATTTCAGTTATGAAAGTACAAATTTAATTAACTAAACAAAATTAAAAAAAAATAGGAAATATATAAATTATCATTGTACGATGTTTTTTATTTTTACAACGGCATGGAAATGTTCGTTGCTAACAGATTTAGTTCCCATTCTTAACAATGAAGCAGTTGTAGGTATTTTACACAGTATACGGTTCAATACGTAATCTTATTATATATATTATTAATTATATTTATATATATATTAATATATACTTATATGATGATACTATAGTTATGATATACTATGATATACTATATTATATATATAGATATCTATATTATATATATATATTATTATATATAATAGTATATATTTATTGTATTATATATATATATATTATATATCAATATTATATATATATATAGATATAATCTATATATATATATATATATATTATATAATAGAGAAGATAGCAAGGAGAGAGCGAGTGGGAAAGGAGGGAGGGAACTGAGAGAAGGAGAGAAGAGAGAGAGAGAGAGAGAGGAGAGAGAGAACAGGCTTTTAATCTATAACATAGTGAAGCGACGTAATGCTTCAGACAGAAAAGTGGTAGAAATGGAAAAAGGATACTTCCGCCTTTCAGGTCTTTCAGACTTTCAGTTTCCAAACTCCAAGGGTTGGAAGACGAAAGCTGGCTAGAAGCACGTGGTGTTGGATCTTGAGAATCGTGGGTGTTTTTGGACTTTTTTGTGGCGAGTGAAAAATTAAATACAGAGAATCGCGTTTGCACTAGAAAATTAACACAATACTCATTAAAAGCACTTTTTTTCGTATTAAAAATATGAAAAATAACTTTACAGTATTACTGAAGCGGGAATCTTCAAAGATATTGCTATGTAAGTACAAAATAAATCATTGATTACCAACAGCCGAAATTTAATTTAAATTGGATGGTAGACAACTGATACTGGGACGACTCTGGAAGTCTGGATTCTAAGCAAAAATCTATTAATTTTAGTAATAAAATGAACAATAATATTTAAGAAGTTCGGAACTGGATGCCAGACGACTTATCATACAAAAAGCTGTAGTGATCCCCAAAATACTAACTTTAGGTAATAGCTATTATAAAATCCTTTAATTTAGTTAACTACATATTTAAGCGAAACAATCGATTTGGAGACCGCTGGATTAGACTAGTCGGTACTCCGTATGTTAACTAAACCAGCTCACAGGGAGTCCTGTTCCGGTATTAGATTTCTTCAATATTATCTTCGGCCACACTGACACTGAACCACAGCTCCACAGAGTACAACGTAACATTCCGGACTTCAGGCTGAGTTCAGGATTTTCAGTCTTTAATAGTCTGCGAGAATAAATAACATCAACATTATAGAATATTTCCATGACAAAGGAAAATAAAACTTTGCTACTTCTCAATTCCTTCCTTTTCATTCAATGTAACTCAAGTTTACCTTTTAATTAATATCACTATAGTTATTAATTATAATCATATATATATTATATATATAATATATATATATAATATATATATATATATATAGTATATTATAATATAATAATATATATATATATATATATATCATAGTATTATGCCCAATTTATCTAATGCACCTAAAAGAAGACTAACTGGTTGATAGTGCTCGGAAGTTCAATCTATTTTCTTTCATTTGAGCACATTGCTTTAATAATGACAACTGTTCGTTCTGCGATATGACGTCGCATTACCTGTAAGATATTCTCATGCTAACATAAACATCCGCAAAGAAAGCACTTTTACTCTTCCCAACATTTATTGGGTCGCATTATCACTGATCACTGAATACTGAATAGTGATTAGTGATCCCCCTTCAGTAGAACAATTTGACTATGTGGTATGTGCATGTCGATCCCCCCCCCTCTCCCTAATAATTTTTCGGTCCGAAAAGACAAAATCTTTGAAAACCATGTTTTCGGTTTTAATTTTATACACGCAGGGACTAACGAACGAACGAACATATGGGTCGGAAAAGAGAGTTTTCACTTCAGGGTGGTCGGAGAGGGCGGATGATTTTATTTTTTCCGGCCTTTAAAAAAGCATTTTTCTGGAAAGGCATATCGGCTTTCCCGATATTAATAAAATATACGGAACTATCGATATATCAGCCTTACAGAAAATTCGCCCAAAGTCATCTATACTATCCGAGCCAAAAATATCCGATATTTTGTATATCGATTTTTTGGCATCCCTACTCACGCACCAACACCTATATCCAGGAAACCCTACCCAGAGCTTCACCCTTATTCCATCCCCTGTCCATTCCGTACCCTGTTCATCGGTCCCAAGGGTCCGTGGCCCCAGCACCACTCTCTCCTCCCTCCCGTGCCCTCCTCGCCCTTGATTGTAATATTTGTCTACACTCCTCTAACACTCGAATGCATCTTTTCTTCAACATCTCCGCCCCTTTCAACCAGTTCCGAACGCACACTCAACCAAGTTACCACCATATATCTTCCCCCTACCTCTCAATCAAACAAATTCCCATTTAGTTGTATACAGTTTCCCTATATCAACACTTCCCCTACATAAGGGACTATCGATAGCATCATTCAAGGTTACTTGCGAACCACACCCCTGATAACAATTGCTCGTTATCTCTCT
>JABUQX010037513.1:37500-42084 GCA_015478945.1 Trachelipus rathkii | reverse complement strand
TTATCCAGGAAGGGTAAACACAGAGGTGACGTACACGGAAGATCGAACTCTTAAGGCCGCTTCCCAAACCAACCTCATCAACGTGTTCTGGCAGCGAAGATTTTTAAGTGCCTTGCCCCATGAAGATAAACTCCAACGTGCTACGCGGAGAGGATTCGAAACCAGCGTCCTTCGTTATAGAGGTCAGCGAGCTCAACCCCTACCCGCCACTATACATTATAATATATAAGTACTATATACTATATATATATATATATCATATGTATTACTAATATATTAATATATACAATTATTATTAAAATAACTTAATATCTATACTTATTATATAAACTTATACTTGATATAGCTTTATAATATATATATATATCTAGCTAGTGATATTACTACTTATATCGGTGAACCCTTTTAATATAATTCAAATTGTATATTATTTATATATATATATATAATCATAAATAAAGTAATATATACAATATATATATATATATATATATATATATATATATATAATATTATTATATATTATATATATTATACTATATAATATATATATAATAAGTATAATATATATATATATATATATATATATATATATATTATATATATATATATATTAATTATATATACTATAATATAATTAAGTTATATATATTATATATATATATATATATATATATAATAAGTATATATAACTATAAATTATATCATACTATATATATATATATCACGCATATAATAAAAAATATATTATAGTAATATACTATATAGTAGATAGATATACAATTATAACACATCTATAAAACTATATACTAACTCTATAATATAAATATATATATATATATTAATATAATATATATATATAATATAGTACTATATATTTGAAGACCCTATTGGTTTGAAATGAATCACTGAGGCTAAAGACCAGTTATGTTTAATATCCGATTGGAAAGAAGCCGCAGCCGATGATCATGCGTTTCCGGTGTTGAGACTCAAAGAGCGAGTTGACTCACTGTGTTCACTCATCTCGAGCAGTTTCCAATGAAAGTGACAATAGTAAACGATATATAAGAAAGAAGAGTCAAGTTGGTTGCCAGCATTGATAAGTTAAAGTAATTTTTTGGAAATCAAATAAAAATATGAGAAATGTCATACAAAATAAGTAACTATTAATGTCATACCAGCCTGTTCACTGATCTACGGCGGGGCTCCCAAACTTTTTTCACCGCGGCACCCTTGTTGTTCAAAAAAAAAAATTCGCGGCACACTACTCTTAAATTGGTTTGATTCTTAGTCTTAGGTCTTAGGAAAACAAGAAAACACAATGCAAACTTAATGCTCATTACCTTAAATGTAGAAGGAATCGAAACCGGTTTAATGAATTCTTATGTAATTTTCTTTACGTTAGGGGACTTTTGCAATTTAACCCACTATATAATCAACCTTTACTTGCTGAAGAGTTTATAATCCTTGTATCCCGTATTCTTTATGTACGCCAATACGTTGAGAATAATAAGACTCTCATACGAAATTAGTAGAATTAAACAAGAACCAGTCTTCTAATGCACATCATTGCTCAACACGATTGTTTTCATGCATTATACATGCAGCTTCAGAGCCCTAATTGTATTAAAGTTTCAAGGACAAGAGAAAAGTGTCGAGCCTTCACTGATGATCCAGCAGAGTGGTGACAAAAGCATTCATTGTCACACCAGCTTAGGTCTTACGTTTCGAGTCGCACGAAAATGGTTTGTACACCAGCTTATGTCAGACATCCTCAGAACTCCCACTATGGGAAAATACCTGAACAATGTTTTTTCCAACCTCTCGAGTGCTGGCACGTAGTAGATAAACTGTCGAAGAGAAGTTCGGCTTGAGAATGAATACTCATGTTTTGACAAATTCTTGCAACCGAGGAAAGTAGATGTCTCTGCTCCTCTTAACACACGCCTCACAAAATAAAGTTTGCGCAAGCCTTTATTTGTTAATGTGCTCCTCCTTCCCTTGAAGAACGTGTCCTCGGGGGGATGTCTTTTTTTTTTTACCCCCTATTTTTTTTTAGTTATTGATGAAAATGTCGAACAGTATCCCAATTTAGCAGCCAATCGACAATCAGGTTAAAATTTTTGAATACAACCACTTTGATCGTAAAATGTGACCATCACCACTGCAATGCGATTTAGTATATCTAGCACCGTCTGGCTAAAATCTTTCCCTGGAAACACCGCCGACTTCCTGTGTCGCAGCAAGAGAATGGAGCTTCGAGCTCAATCCACTACTGCTTCGGCTGTAAGTTTGGAAAGAAGGACGCATTGCACCTTTTAAAACTGTCATAAAAACAGTACACATATCGTCCCTACCGTTACCCGTTACTTGGCTAAAAGTAATTCCAGGTTACGTTACTAATATATTCTGTCTTCTGAAGAATGAAAAATAAAACGAGTCATGAAGTTCCGATATTAATTCCGTCGACTTACTTCTTACCTTTTGACTACGCATTAATTACGGCATACTTAGGTAATTTATAGAGTTGTGTAGATTGAAAAATTTTCACCATATAATCATTATTATAACAAAAATTTTTACTAATATTAATTATAAAAAAACTACATTAAAATTAATAATTATAGAAAATTAAAAAACCACGATAGGTATATGTTATGTATATTCCTTTTGGCATCCTTATAACGGTTCTCATTTCAATGTCTATAAGCATTTGTGGTTGCAAACTGTTGATTAAATAAACAATAAGAATCAATAGGGTAAACAAACATCTTCCCAGCAATCATCCAGTATGGCTTTTAAAATCTGTTGACATTTCTTCACTTTTGCCAGGCAAAATGACCGATGTGATGACACATGCTGCTCGGTGGCGGTCTTTGCCACTTCTTCATCCTAGACACAGCCTCCCTCATCTTTGTCCTAACTATTGATCGGCGCTCCATCAACTGCAAATCATCCCACACACTTTCTCTCCATTCCAAACCTTTCCCCTGTACAAAATATTCGTCGATTTCATTGAATCTCAGTCGCCAGTCTGTGTAAGTCTCAAGCAATTCTTCGACCCACTCATCAAAAGTCTGCACTCTTATCATTATTCGCAAGTTGCATGATTGGTTACCTCACCAAACACGAAGAAGAACTGCAGTCCCCTACGTTCGGAACTCTTCATCAAGCTGTGAACCTAAAAAAATTACTTTCAATCTTCTTTACTAAGTTCCTTTTCTCGACTGCTCTGAAAATTGTGTTAGTATTCCTAGCTGTGCATAAGTGTTATTTAATAACTCCCTACAGTAATCAATTTCTGCCATATCTGGACCTAAAATAGCAACTATCAACATCAATCAGGCAAGTTAAATTTATCGTTCTCGACAATTAGTATTCGTTTTCCAGTTTTTGAAAATATTTGTAAACTGACAATTACAAAGTTTTCAGTTCGCATTTGCCAAGGAGAGAAGTATCTCCTCCATCATAGATGAACCTGCTTGAAGAGATAAAGCGCACTACGAGCGTGACTACAAGGAAAATGGCCGACGATTAGTAGACGATGCATAATAATGGTTGTTCCATAACTATAAAAAAATTCTCTGCTGCTACTTTACTCCAAATTTTAAGTGAAAATTGAAAAAATGTGCCGGCACCCCAGCACACGCTGACGGACCCACTCTTTGGAACACCGCTGATCTACAGAGCTACAGACATGGATATTAACATACAAAACATCTACAAAAAACTCCCGAGTTGACTCAGGCCGTGACATGGAAAAGGCAATATTCGGCATTACATAAGCGCAATCCGGAGAACCTTCACAATGCGATCAGGGAGGAAGCAAAAAGACCCTTGGCAATTATCACAAAAGTAAAGACACTTAAAGTGCAGATGACGGGTCACTGTTGCCCTATTAAAGAGTAATAGTGGACCAACAAGAAACCCTTGAATGGATTCCACGTGAGAATAAACGTTCACAAAAAAACAAAACAAAAAAGAAAGCAAGAGAACCTTTTTTTGTTTTTTTTAAACGGGCAGCAGCCGCTATTTCAAGGAGGGGGTATACACAATTTACATCTTCATCCACTAGCGCCAATTACGCAGATTGAGCGCACCAGGACTCCGCAGGCTTTGAAGAGTGGGAGATTAAAATACAGCAGGAAAACACAGAAGGTGGAGAGCAATTCCAACAGAACCAGATCCCAAAAGTGGCAGAAGAACGAAGCACGCACAACTAGCCTGGAGTAAGTTACCTATATCAACACAAATAAAACTAAACGCACGAGTACATCACCCCATGCGTGCTACCTGGTTGTACCCGCCGCGGCTAAAAGGTACGTGTGGTAACGCATGATACAGCTTCCCCTCAAGGCACTCTTTCTTGTCCGCATGACCGGCACCTCCCCTTTATCGATCTCGGCCAATCAGCGTTGAGTTCCTTCCCCTCAAAATCATCCTGCTCGATAATTGGTTGAGAGCGAGATGAAGCCCTTCATCTAAAACTTACTTCTCTTCTCAAAAAACTATCTTACTCTTTTGCAATATTCATACTTCTTTTTCCTCAAACTTTCGAAATTGTCGAAAAGAAACTCCGTATGG
>JABUQX010037513.1:10000-15000 GCA_015478945.1 Trachelipus rathkii | reverse complement strand
AAACGAAATGGTGAGATGAAAAAGAAAAAAAAAAGACCCTATGACTAAAATCAGTCTCTTGAAATTAAGTGGAATATTGAGCAGAAAAAGAAGGAGGGGAAGCTATTTTATTTATGCTTTTATTTTTTTTGAGACAGGGGAAACAATTTTATTTTTGTTATTTTTCTGCTTTTCAATAGGCCTATTGATATCATAAATTATGAGTCTTTGTTATTAAATATTCATTCTTCCTTACAATTACAAATACAATTTCTTCTCTTTTTTTTTATCATATGCAAGACTGCGGAGCCGTGGGGCCGAGGAGCAACGGAGCCGTGGAGCCGAGGAGCCGAGGAGCCGAGGAGCCGAGGAGCGAGAGCCGAGGATGCCGAGGAGCCGAGGAGCCGAAGCCGACAATTTTTTTTTTCTTTAAATGAAGCCGGAGCCTGGAAACTAAAAATTGCTGAACCAGAGTCGGAAGCAAAGTATTATAAAATGAGACTAGCCGGAGCCGGAGCCGGAGCCGGAGCCGGAGCCGGAGCCGGAGCCGGAGCCAGAGCCGGAGCAGGAGCCAGAAAATAAATTTACATATGATCATATGTGTAACTTGAGAGCCCAATGATACAAAAAAACAAAACATACAAAAGAAGAAAAACAAACAAAAAAGGATAATAATATCATTTTGTTTTTTTATTATATACCATAAAAACCAGAAAGGTGAAGAAGTCTGTTATAGTGAGTGTGTAAAAAGTGTTTATATGCAGAATTTAAAATAAAAATGAATGTATATATATAACTGTATATATCTTTATGTCAAGTTCTTTTATAATATGAAAGAAATAAAACAAACGTAGAATGACAATAAATGTGTGGTAGTAAACTTTCGAACGCGGGTGATGGGTGGAAAGCGATTTCTGTAAACTTTATAGTAGCGGAAGTGTCGCAAAATATATCTAAAATAGCGATGCGGGTCAATGAAGAAAAAGTTCTTTTATAGTAGTAAGATATGGATGTTATTTTTAGTAATTTTATTTTTTTATTCTGTCAATTAGTTTCCAGATCTATAGAAATACATATACTATATATATATATATATATATATATATTATATATATAATTATATATATAATATATATATATATTATAATATATGATATATATATATATATTATATATATATATATAGGTTATATATATATATATATATGTCTTTCCTCTTCTTATTCGCACTGATGGATCTGTAGATAATACTCCTTCTGAAAAGGTTAATCTCTTCGCCCTCCTTTTTTTCATCTAATTCTACCCTGGATGATTCTGGCATCCCTCCTCCTGCTCCTTCTCCTTTCATGTGCCCCATGGCTCTGCCTGAGATTACACATGACCGGGTGCATGAGATCCTGAGATCTACGAACGTCAGGAAGGTTAGTGGACTGGACAACATTCTTCCCCATGTTTTGAGGGAGTGTGCTTCTGAGCTGGCGCCTATCCTTGTTTGATTATTGGAAGCGGGCATATATTCAACCGATCATGAAGAAAGGTAGCCGCTCTGATTCTTCTAACTATAGTTGCATAGGTTGCGCAACCAGCAGGAGAAATTGCAGTTGGAAGTTGTAAGCGGGTGTTGCAAAGCAACATATGCAACATCAGGCTTGTCGTGACGAGGTTTGGTTTCCAAGGTCGGAGAGACCGTTTCTAAGGTCTAGAAGACCGTTTTCGGAGGCTTTTGGGCTTCTGAAAGGCAGTAAATTCCAAGTCATGTCATTAGTTGACTTGCAAATTTCCATCACTTCCTTAGGTCTTGACATTTGATGTATCAAAGCTAGAATAGTAATTTTGACACATCTGCATAGAATAGTAATGTTTTCCTCAGACATGAACACATTTTTATAGATTGTGAAACATAATGAAACAATCGTGGAGCAGCTAGTGATAAAATCTATATCAAAGGTTTTTAGTGAAACTATCCCATAACATCTCAAAACATTTTCTTGGTATTCTAACATCTTGGTCACAACAGTACTTTTCACAATCTTCAAAAATATTGTATTCTTTATCATTAAATTTACTGTAATATTCTTCAAATTATTTTCTTTCATTTGCTGTAATTTTTCCTATACTTCAAAGATTTTCATATCAGGAATAGGATCTTTATATTCTAAGGTTCCTTCATTTAAAAGTGTAAATGGGAAGGAACCCTTGGAATTTCTTTTTCATCAATACCCATACATTTAGGCATATTTTTCAAGGCACATGGGATGAAAAGCAGTGTGTCCCTGAATACTATATTTCCATTTGAACCCATTGAAATGATTTTACTTCCTCTTTTTATTGGGTTACTGCTGATAGATTTTGAGCTAAGATGTGAAAGAAGAAATGCGTATACGAACTGATGATTGAATTTACCACTAACTGATGATCGAATTTACCACTAACTGATGATCGAATTTACTACTAACTGATGATCGAATTGACCACTAACTGATGATCGAATTTACCACTAACTGATGATCGAATTTACCACTAACTGATGATCGAATTGACCACTAACTGATGATCGAATTTTCCACTAACTAATGATCGAATTTACCACTAACTGATGGTCGAATTTACCACTAATTGATGATCGAATTTACCACTAACTGATGATCGAATTTACCACTAACTGATGATCGAATTTATAACTATTTAATTAATTTACCTTTAAGTGATATTGTTGACCTATTTGGAACTGCAGACTGAAAATACATTAATCCAAACTCTTTTATCAAACGTTTGTATTATTTGAGCGAAAACTTTATCATAACAATGACTGCAAATTTGAATTCGTTAAGCGACACTGCTAACACACTCCAGTGAGAAGGCGCGTAACTTGGTCTTTCAAATGGCTACAGCCTTCCCGTTGACTTTGAGTACAGTGCTGCCACCTGATTACTATTATGCCAGAAAATATTCCTGATAGGAAGTTCTACTCTTTTTCATGTCTTCTGTGCTGTGTAGTTTATGAAACATCCGGTATATATATATATATATATATATATATATATATATATATATATATATATATATATATATATATATATATATATATATATATATATGTGTGTGTGTGTGTGTGTAATGTGTGTGTGTAATGGGTGTGTGTGTAGTATATGTGTAGTGTGTGTGTAAATATGTATATGCACGTGTTCTTAATATGCGCCTGTGTATGTCTGTATGTGTGTGAAAACACTCTGTACATATTAAAAGTCATTTTTGTGTTTCGCAGGAAACCAGAGTCAGCCCCTTATGAGGTTTCTCAGTTACAATAAACAAACAATAATTCAAAGTAAAGTTTTTACGATTTTCATCGTGGTTTCCGTGGGTCATTAGTATGCAAATCAGAGTGTTGTAGCAATCCAGTACAGGAAGCAAATGTATACACACACTCCACGACTTTTCATTACGAAGGACGACCACCACCGAGGCAAAGGAGCAAGAGAGAGAGAGAGAGAGAGAGAGAGAGAGAGAGAGAGGAGAGAGAGAGAGAGAGAGAAGAAGAGAGAGAAGAGAGAGAGAGAGAGAGAGAGAGAGAGTTAGAAGAGAGAAGAGAGAGAGAGAGAGAGAGAGAGAGAGAGAGAGAGAGAGAGAGAGAGAGAGAGAGAGAGAGAGAGAGAGAATTTGCCGCAACTGGCCCCCTTCTTTAGCCCCTCCACCCCTTATATCTAAATGAAAAAAATAAAAAGTATGATTTCTTGTCTATATTTTTGAGGTTAAAAGAAAGAAAGAGAAAAAGTAAAAACACAAAACAGAGAAATTTGTAAAAATTGAGGAAGATAGATAGATAGATAGATAGATAGATAGATAGATATATAGATAAATGGGGAGGTGTGTGTGTATGAAAAGAGAGGAAGAAAAGATGAAGAGAAGTGGAGAGAGAGAGAGGAGAGAGAGAGAGAGAGAGAGAGAGAGAGAGAGAGAGAGAGAGAGAGGATAGAAATATGATGAAAAATCGCTAAAGAATTGCTAACTACGTCTTTTGTATAATTTTCTTATTGCTGGGAATAAAAAAAATATATTTTTTCTTTACGTCGTATTAATTTAATATTTTTTACAAAATATGAAACAAAATATATTCAATGATATTTGCATAACTTTTTTCTCCAATAAATTAATTCCAATGTATATAATATATATATTAAATGTTTAATTTATTTCTTATTATTTTCAGTATTATAGGATGAGATTATATTAATATTAATATATATA
The DNA here is from genome assembly GCA_015478945.1 of Trachelipus rathkii. Classification (NCBI taxonomy): domain Eukaryota; kingdom Metazoa; phylum Arthropoda; class Malacostraca; order Isopoda; family Trachelipodidae; genus Trachelipus; species Trachelipus rathkii. The sequence continues at coordinate 10,776 of JABUQX010037513.1, read as the reverse complement.
GCTTACCCTCAAATTAACTAGAAAAATATCATTAATTATAAATTTTATTGTGAGAAAAAAGTTTATGCAAAATATAATATCAAACATCCAGTATTAGAGTCTTAGAAATCATATATTTATGGTTAAAAAAAAATATTAATATTATAATACGACGTAAGAAAATAATATATATTTTATTTTTTTATATCACGACAGGCTAATAAGATAAAATAATATACAAAAGTAACCATGATAGTTAGTAATTTTATTAGTCCAGATTATTTTACTCTAATATATACATATATATTTACTATCCTCTCTCTCTCTCTCTTCACTCTCTATCTCTCTCTCACTACTCTCTCTCTCTCTTCCCCTCTCTCTTATACTCTCTATAATCTTTCTTCTACTAATATTATTTATATATATATATTAATATATATATATATATATATATATACCTACCTCCACTACTCCACCTACCCCCCTTCTATACTCATATATCTCTCTACTACATTTTATCTATACACATCACTAGCAGCTACTACCCTATATTTATAATATACTATATATCTAAATCTATGTATATTACTATATCTAAGTCTAGTAGGTCTTATACTATTACCTACAATTTTATTATATCAAATCTTAGTAAAATACATGTATAATTAGATTCCGTGTAATTTGGTGAGACATTATTATTACTCACACAGATACTTACAAATAATCTCTATAGTAAATCTTAAATATATTATGAAAAATTAAGAATCAAGATGAGAAAAGTACATGGAGGTGTAAAT
>JABUQX010037512.1:0-13341 GCA_015478945.1 Trachelipus rathkii | reverse complement strand
ATAAAATTCAATACCTGGGTCGTAGTTTTGGTTCCACACACACATTGTAACCCACATTGGTTTAGATCTCCTTTAGGGGACATTAGCCCCGTTTTTATGTTCAATGTAACCATAGGATCTTGGACCATAGATGATTTGGTCGGGCCTTGACCTTGCCCAGATACCATGGCGTCATTTTTTGCCACCGTGTGGGTGGTAATTGTTTCTGTTTTGGCTGTCTAATCCCTTATAGCTTTCCATGGGTACATCACTACCCCAATCGTGTGCTAACTCACAGCGTAAATTTTGATATCGCGTTGCGAAGTTTGTGGTGTCTATCGCTGGTCTAGATTTGTATGCACCAGGTTGTCAATTTCTTAGGACCCTTGTGTTTCGAGCATAGGGTGTTGTAATTTATGGTGGTGCTCTGTGTGTGTGTCGGTTGCCATATTGTGTTAGCTCCTTTTATTTTAACTTCGATGATTTTTTGGCCACCCTTATTTTCTGCCAACCCTTTGGGAGTCTTGAGCTAGTCAATTTTGGCCCACGGTTCAATTTATTTGTGGTGGGCTGACTTGCTGTGTGCTCGTCCTCGCTGTGCAGTGATTGTGCTCGTCTCGATGTAGTTTGAGTGGTGTAAGTAGTGTATGGTATCATAAGTCCTATTACGCTTGAACACTGATTATTGAACTACACACACCACAACACTACACATCGCCACAGTATCACAAACACAGCAATCTCACACACACACACACACCACTATACACATCACTAGAGATAACTTACACATTGACGCCATGACAACTACAAAATATGATCAACACTTAAAATCGAGACGGGACCGACAATGAAGGGTGGACACCCGAACCGAGTGGCCCAAAAAAATTGACACGATGGGCCGAAAAACTTGACCCATGGAAGACCAAGGGTTGGTCGAGAAAACTTAGGGTTGCGCGCTCATTTAACCATGAGACCAAAAAAAAAAAAAAAAAGGGGGGGGGGACTTCCTTCTTTAAAAAAAAGGTGGGGGGGGGGGGGGGGGGGGGGGGCCCAAAAAAAAAAAAAATTTTTTTAAACCCCCCCCCCCCCCCGGTTTTTTTTTTTTTTCCAAAAATTGAACCCATGGAAGACCAAAGGGTAAGGCCAAAAATTACCGTGGGCCAAAATTGACCCATGAGGAAGACCAAATTGATAGCCAAAAATTTACTCGTGGGCCAAATTGACCCATGGAAGACCAAAGGGTAGCCAAAAAATTACCGTGGGCAAAAAGATGACCCGCATGGTATCTGGCAAGGTAAGGCCCAAAATAATCATGGTCAAAAACAAGGGTTAAGACATTCAAAAAACGCTCTAAGCCACTTTAGGACGGACACCAATTACCGTGGGCAAAAATTGTTGACCCATGGTTGAAAAAAAAATAGGGGGGCTTAAAATTTAGGGCGAGCAATACGTTACAACGGTTGCTGACGCAACGTTTTTTTGGGGGCCCCCCCCCCCCCCCCGGCGCAAACCCTTCTTCGAAGGGTTGCCCAAAAATTAGGGGTTGCCAAAAATTAAGGGTTGCCAAAAAATTGGGTTCTCAAAAAATTAGGGTTGCAATAAAAAATTAGGGTTCTCAAAAATTAGGGTTCTCAAAAAATTTAGGGTTCTCAAAAAATTAGAGGTTCTAAAAAATTTAGGGTTGCCAAAATACCGTGGGCCAAAAATGACCCATGGAAAGACCAAGGGTTGGTCGAAAAAAGGTCAAGGCCAAAAAGGTAAAGGCACAAAAAAGGTCAAGGTCAGTCAAGGTAAAAAATTCGAGCTCAAAAAAGGTCGGGGTCAAAAAAAGGTCAAGGGAAGGTTCGCGGGTCATTTTCCTCCGGATCCCTCTCCTACTACTGCTACCATTCGAAGCCAGCGAAGACAGAAACGGTCACTCCACATGAGAGAGAGAAGAAAAAGCCGACCCAAGCTTTGGAACATTAAAAAGAAATTCATGCGCAGGATGAAGGGAAATAATGAAGATCGCCAAGGAAGTCGCTAGTACCATGTGCCAATCGTTCGAGAGCAGCGGCAGTCAGAAGAAAATCGCCGTCCCAGAAGAGGGAGAAGTGAGGCCCGAAAACGTAGATATGATAACACCGCATATAACGGTCCATCGGCTGAACTCTTTTATTATCATGGCCGTTATCTCCACCACGCCTATTCCTGTGAGTCAGAAGAATGTCCCATGTACTCGCTTTTATACCCCTCTCAGGAGGTAACTGCAGCCTAAAACACCACTTCAAATGGGGGGGCAGGGAAACGGACTTTGAGAGCCTTATCTCCAAGAAACAGACAGTCGAGTAAATATAAAAATAAATCGGTCTTTTAACCATAACGTAGAAAATTATAAATGTTAGTAATAAAAAAAATTTAATTAATAATAGGAATGATAAAAATTTAAATATTAATAATGATAAAGTTGAAGTTAATGAAATATCAAATAATAATGATGTAAATTCAAGTGTTAATAAAAGTAAAAAAAAAATTGGTTACGTGGGTCGGGTTAAATTTTATTCTATGATGCATGGAAATTGTTTATTTTGACAAAATAAGAGGAAGTGGCAACAAAGACGCAATAAATACGTTAGCGGAGTATCCATAGACAAATGTGGAGAGTAAGTGGCAACAAAAACGTAATAAATATGTTAGCGGAGTATCCAAAGAATAGTGTAAATGAGTTGCCGTCATTAGAGTTCATGAACTCAAGAATTTGGCCTCACGTGTGCACGGTGGCCGATTGAGTTAATGAGGCAGTTGGCAATAATGATGTTTTCAATAATCTCGAAACAAAGTTATTTAAGGTATTTGATTGCATAAGTAAGAAGGAGTTTTTGATTTACTCCGGAAGTGAGCTTGATCTCTGTATTGCCGATGCAACAGAAAGGCTTATTACCCCGTTGAGTATATCAAGGCTGCCAATGATTCGAATATCATGGTGTATAGTATTAAACAGATGACTATTAACATTAGTTTAAATAAATTATTAACTAAAAAATTCTATGTCACAAATTTAAAACTGGATGCATTAGGATTACCATTTTAGTATTAAAGAGATGACTATTAACATTGGTTTTAAAAAATTAAATTTAAAATTAAATTAGAGTTACCATTTTTGAATAAATTTGGCTTGGGCTTAAATTTCAAATTAAATTTATTAATCGATCCTGTGACCAATAATTTTGTACAATTAAATAACGATCATGATTTGGAATTAAAATCTTCTCATTTTCATGGTATCTCTAAGATTATTCTCTCTCCAACTGTAAATTCTCCTCTCTTACCAATTAGTAGACTTTTTATTTTCATTTATATTATTTATAAATATAAAGATTAATTTCTTAATCCAAACAAAAATAAAAAATCTTGATATTAAAGAAAAACAGCAAAAAAGTTGGGGAAATTTTTGAAGCATATTGGGAGAAAGCGATCATAAAAATGCCCGTGAAACGGAGAAGCCCCTGCGTAAACAAACCAACCTTGTCCCAGAACGACGCCTTCAAGAATTGGCTGCCACTTTCTCCTACCAAACAAAAATGAAACCGAGGAATATCCCCCAAAAGCTATTTTCTCGCACAAAAGCGAATTTGAACCAATTAGTGGCTATGAGAGTTTTGAAACGATCGAACTCTACATGGTCTTTCCTTATATCTGTACTTGAAAATGACAACAATAAGATACGTTCAATTACAGACTTCAGGGAATTAAATCGCAAAGCGGAAGTCTATGTGTTTGGCTTTTCTAATATCCATGACACATTATTTATTTGCGTTTAAGAATTGCCGTTACTTCACTAATCTCGATTTAACACAGGCATTTTATACGATTCCCCTTTCATAAAGATAGCCAAAAGTATTTTACTATCACTAGTAATCTGGGCACATTTACGTACACTTTCCTGCCTATAGGTTTCTTAAACTCATCGTCAACGTTCCAACGCTGTTTGAATATTGTGTTTTCGGACATAGAAAACTGCCACACCTATATAGATGATATTTTGTTATTTTCAGAGATCAAAGAGGAAAATAGAGGTGTAGGATTTGTGCTATCTTGGGTTCTTAATAAAAAAAGATGGCGTGAGGTCTAATCCGAAAAGGGTTGAAGAAATAGTAAATACCATAAAAGAATTGAGAGGGTTTATCTGTCGGATAAACTTTTACCGCTCGTCTCTACCTTGCCTCGCAAATATAATAGAACCATTAACTTCCTTTTTGAAGGGAAACCCATACTCCCAGAGGAGAGTCATATGTAATGAGTGGACTGAAAAAGCTTTCCGAAATGTTAAAGACGCAATTTTAAATGCTTGTACTTTAGCGTATTCATGTCCTGAAACAAACATCAAATTATTTGTGTGCGATACAGTTGAAGCTGTAGCGGGGGTAATTATAGGGGATACCGAAGAAAGTCCGTCTTATGCTTCTTTTTAGTCCAACTGAATGGAGTTAAAGCGTTATGGTATCTTCTAGCGGGAAGGAGCATTTTAATTCATTCTAACTCAAGTGCTCTGATTACTAAGTATAATAAAGTTAATGATAGCTTGAATCAAAATTCCCGAGAGGTGAGACAAATGAATTTACTAAGCACATATAATATCTCCTGGAAATTATCTGCGTAATAAGAAAATGCCTTAGTAGCTTATTTAATCAAAAAAAATAAAAATAAAATGTTCCAAACGAGGCGATTATTACTTGTTTTTGAGCTGTAAAGGAGGCGGAGCCGCCATTTTCTCAACCAATCACAAAACTCAAGTTTCAATGGCAGGTGACGAAAATTACTCCTTGGCGCCAGCTATTCAGAAGCCTCAAAATAAAGTAATAATCAATCAGAAGCTTCCTGAAGAAACTCCACGTGCATCACATTGTGCAGGTCGCTCAGCTTGAACATGGTTACATGGAGAAACTCATGGCTTTGGAGAAGAAAATATTCGAAAAAACAAAAAAATAATAAAAGGAAAGTAAGCGACACGTATGACTGAAAATCAGAATTTTGAAAATAAATGTATAAATTTGATAACAAAGTATTCCGAAAATAACAAATTTATGACTGAAAATTTTAAATGGAAAATAGATTATAATTTAATTAGCGAAAAACAAAAGGAGGAGGATTACTTGAAGGATCTAATAGCGAAGAATGAAAATAGCGCTTTAAAACTTGTGAAACAAATATTTTGTTTTGAGAAACGAGAAGTAGATTTGTTTGTAGCTATTTGAAATGGGTGCGCTCTCGTGGTGGTGAGAAAAACCTATGTAATGAAATTATAAGAATTTTTCACTTGCATGTAGGCATTAACAAAACGCAAATTGCAGTAAAATCGGAGTTTGTTTAAGAAGCATGCATAAACGTATAAAGGATATTATTTGCACATGTGAAAGTGCCAAATGATTAAGATAGGCCGTTCCATAAATCCTGAATACGGTAAATGCAAAGAAGTAAAAGTTAAGTTTGAGACTTTAAACGGGGAGATCGTCAAATTACAGATCTGGCATGGTTACAAATATTTGTTCACGTTGGTTGGTAGATTTAGCAATTCCGATTAAAGAGGTCAGTAAAGGGACAATTATTAATGTGCTGTTGCACGAGATCTTTCCGTTTATTGGCATTCCAAATGTGCTCGTCACCTTCATCACCTTCACCTCCACTTCATTTTGAGAAGTATGCAAACTAATAGGCATTGATCACTTCACGACGTCGCTCTACAGTGGCAGTGCCAACGGAAAGATAGAGAACCTTTATTGTTCACTCCCGGTTTGCTTGAGATGTATGCTGTCGGAGAAAGGTATGAGAAAACAAGATTGGTTGCAAGTCCTGCCTTTTGCACTATTTGCATTGAGGCAGGCACCCACCAAAAAGGATGGAATAACACCGGCACAATTCCTATTTGTACAGTCTATTAATATGCCTGGCGGACTGGTAGATACGAAAGTGCCATATAAGCATATGACTTATGATATGCATAGAAAAACTTGCAGCTTTAACAGCAAAACCGTTGGAGAACCTAACAACTCTACACAATAAAAACATCTTCATGCCTAAAAATTTGCGAGGAGAGAAATTTGCGCTGGTGAGAAATAGACAGTATCATGTTGGGAAGTTGGAGCAAAAATACAAATGTCCGTATAAGGTAATTAAGTTTACTAACAACAATGTGTATATTATAAATAAAAAAAAAACCGCAGTGGAGAATCTTTGTAACATAAAAATTTATTATAATTTAATTGACGTTGAATGGGAGAAAGAGAAAACGGAAGGGCAAAGCTCAACATCTGGTGAAGCTTATAAAATAAAATAAAAATATATATTTTTTTAGGAGGTAATGCAAAAGGTTGATTTTTTAACGAAAGTGAATTACATTTACTGCATTGGTTATTAAAAATTAATATTTATTATATTCTTTACACTCCTATTTGTAGTGTCTCTGTTCCTTCCTTACTCTTTCCTTTTAAAAGAATTGCAAAGGAAATTTGCAGTTCAGGTTATACTGAGGTTTTATAATTATGTATATTCTTTAAAAATCCACAGAGGACTCCAAGGCACCATATTGCACTATTATTTGTTGAATCTCTATGTATGTATAATGTAAAAGTGTACATTTATGTAATAGGGCGGACATTCTTATTCCTCATCGTCAAGTACACACATACAAAGCTCAGTAAAAGTGCCTCCTGGTGCCTGGTGGTCGACCGTTGAACTGTGATAGCATTTTGAGTTTAACCAATGAGAAAGGAGAAATTTGAATATGACAAGATGCGGGGTACTTGGCTTGAGAAGCCTGCATAGAGCGTAAATTCTATTGATAATCCTCGATTAAGAGAGATGTATGGCACGAGAGAGTGTCTATTGTAATTATTTAATATTCACGTATTTTGCAAATTGTATGTGTAAATGTGTAATCAATATATCAATATATATTCAATAACTCACTGATATATTACATCGATCTATTAATCTTCCATGAGCATCTCTGCATATATATATATATATCATATATATAGAAGTATATATATATATATATATATATATATTATATATATATATATATATATATATATATATATATATATATATATATATATATATATATATATACACGTGTGTGTGTGGTAGTGTGTATGTTAGTGTGTATGTGGAAGACATTTTGATTAGAAGCAAAAAATGTTTATTAGGGTCGATAACAAATTGCATTTTCTGTAGTTCGGTGTTATTTTTATGCGTGCGTGATGATGAGGCGTTTTAATCTGAGAAATGTGTCATGATCTCTTTTTCCAATAAGCTTCTTTTATTCTACTTCTTCACTCATTATTATTACTATCAATAATAAAAACTACTACTACTACTACTACTACTACTACTACTACTACTACTACTACTACTACTACTACTACTACTACTACTACTAATAATAATATAATAATATTAATAATAATAATAATAATAATAATAATAATAATATTATTATTATTATTATTATTATTATTATTATTATTATTATTATTATTATTATTATTATTATTATTATTATTATTATTATTATTATTATTATTATTATTATTCTTGATTTCATATCTCTTTGTCTTTTTTATAAAAGTTTATCAAATTTTCCCTGAAGGAAATCGGTGATTGGTAATTTTCAAAAGGTGTTTATTATTATTATTATTATTATTATTATTATTATTATTATTATTATTATTATTATTATTATTATTATTATTATTATTATTATTATTATTATTATTATTATTAGTATTATTATTATTATTATTTGTTATTACTATTATTATTATTATTATTATTATTATTATTATTATTATTATTATTATTATTATTATTATTTTTTTGCTTTTATTATTAGTATTATTATTATTGTTATTATTATTATTATTATATTATATTATTATTATTATTATTATTATTATTATTATTATTATTATTATTATTATTATTATTATTATTATTATTATTATTATTAATATTATTGTTATTATTATTATTATTTTTATTTTTATTAAAAATTATTATTATTATTATTATTATTATTATTATTATTATTATTATTATTATTATTATTATTATTATTATTATTATTTCTTGCTATTATCATTATTATTGTTATAGCTATTATTATTATTATTATTATTATTATTATTATTATTATTATTATTATTATTATTATTATTATTATTATTATTATTATTATTATTATTATTATTATTATTATTATTATTATTATTATTATTATTATTATTTTTGTTTTTTTTTATTTTTGCTTTTATTATTATTATTATTATTATTATTATTATTAAATTATCATATTATTATTATTATTATTATTATTATTATTATTATTATTGTTATTATTATTATTATTTAATAAAAAAAAATTCTATTAAAACATTTTATTTTGTTCTTAATTTAAACAAAGCTTTCATTTTTCTTTTTAGAGTTATTTTGATTATTAAAATATTGTATTTCAAAATTTATGAAATTTAGAAAAAAAAATTTGTTTTCATTTTTATTTTTAAAACATATTTTGTCAATTGTTTACTTAAAAACTTATAATATACTATACTTTTAATTTTTGAAAGCTAATATTATTACGCTATGTAACAAAGAAAAGAAAATATTTTTGTCTTTGATTTGAAAATATTATTTCCTAATTGCTTCTGTGCAGAAAGCAAAGAAAAATAATATTATTCCCTACAAACTTTGCTTTTTGTTACCATAACATCGTTTCTTTCAATCTGATCTACTTGAACTTCAGAGAAAATTAATATTTTTTAAATACACGACACATTTTTATTTCTTGAATGTTCAGGCAACTTAGATGACGAAATAAATACAGAGGATGTAAGCTCAAGTATCAATATAGTCAGTTGATTAGTTCATCAGTCTTCTAGTAGCTGTTCAAGTGGAGATACATTGTCTTTGATAGGTGCATTCAGCACAGATGGCATCAAGAGGTTGCAAATATCAGGCAGACGCATTTTTTTATGTCTGCGGTGAATTTATGAAGACATGAGCAAAAAATACCCTGTGAATACCTCTGGTAAAATGTGTGAGGCCTATAAGGCATATTTTGGCGTGTCTGTTGGGGACCAAGACAAGCAATGGGCACCTCATTTCACCTGCGAGCTTTGCAAAAGAACTCTTAAAGGTAATATATATATACAGCATAGCATATATAGCATATATATATATTGAGTTATATATATATATATATATATATATATATATATATATATATAGTATATATATATAAACATATATTTATATATAAGCATATAGTATAAACATATATATATATATATATATATATATATATATATTATATATATATATATATATATATATATATTTATATCGGGAGGGGTCTACTCTAGAATGTTATATATATATATATATATATATATATATATATATATATATATATATATATATATATATATATATATATATATATATATATATATATATATATATATATATATATATATATATATATATGTATTTTGCTTGTTCTGAATTAGATAGCTATGCCATTCTTTAAGTGAAAGTTTGAATTTTTATAGTATAGTTTTTAATAACAATGAGTGAAAGATATTTAAATTTGTATATTATTTTTCTTCGCAGGTTGGTACAGGGGGCAAAATAGAGCCATGAAATTTGCAATCCCACGAATTTGGAGAGAGCCAACTGACCACTCCAGCAATTGCTTATTCTGTTTGGTGGACCCGTCCAAGCATCAAGCTGGCAAAAAATGCACCTTCTATCATATATCCAGACCTTCCGTCATCCATTGCCCAAGTGCCACACTCTCCTGTGCTCCCTATACCCATTCCTCCAAAGAGAAACCAACCATCTTCAGAAGAAAGCAGTAAATCAGAAGACGATTAAGTCGTTGATCCTGAATATAGTGTAGCTCATGAGAGAAACCCATATTTCCCGAACCAAGAAGAAGACATCAACGCCTTGATCAGAGATCTTGGTCACACAAAGTCCAATGCCGAGCTTTTGACGTCGAGATTCAAGCAGTGGAGTTTGTTATTTTAAAGTAACACCACTCTTTTTCAACTTTTTTACACCAGTCAAGATGGGCTTTGCTTTTGCCACAATGTGATCAGTTTATTTGATGCATTTGGAATTGCCTGTAACCCATGCGACTGGCGCCTCTTCATTAATAGCTCATCGAACTGTCTCAAAGCTGTGCTACATCATAACGGGAAAATGTATCCATCTCTTCCCTTGGCTCACTCGGCTCAGCTCAAAGAGGAACACAATTGGGAAGTTATCGGAGATTTCAAAATGGTGGCTTTCCTGATGGGTCTGTTAGGCGGCTTTACCAAGTTTCCCTGATACTTTTGTCTCTGGGACAGCAGGGCCTCCGCAGAACACTACCAAACGCTGGATTGGTCACAGTGGGCTGAGTTCAGTGTAAGGAGGAACAATGTCAGATGGGAGCCTCTGTTGGACCCCCAGAAAATATTGTTTCCTCCACTACACATAAAATTAGGCCTCATGAAACAGTTTGTCACAGCTCTAGATAAAGAGTCTCAGCCTTCATCTACACCCAAGGTTTACTCTGCAGCTGTCTGAGGTATCAAAGCTCGGTGTCTTCGTCGGACCAATAAAACAAAAGATCATGCTGCATGGAATCTCTGAATAGCTGACTAGGACAGAAAAAGCAGCTTTTAACAGTTTTGTTGTAGTGGTTCGTGGCTTTCCTGGGAGTCACAAGGCCGAAAACTATGAAGAGCTTGTTGCTGAGACCTGGTCAGGAACTACGGCAAATGGGTTGTAGGATACTCAAAGTCCATATCCTTGATGCTCATCTTGCCAAATTTAAGGAGAACATGGGACGTACTCAGAGGAACATGGCGAGCGATTTCACCAGGATATTCTGAACTTTGAGCGCCGCTACCAAGGATCATATAACGAAACATGATTGGAGACTATATTTGGGGGTTGATTCATGAAAGCAACTTACCATATAAGCGTAAATTCAGAAAAACTTCTCTTCTAAATATTCTAAGGTCTCTGTTGTATAAGCTAAGAATAAGTAAATGCTACTTTTGAGTTATATATCGTTTTTTTCTACTTTTTATAATCGAGACTGACTGTATTCACCAATTTTTTTAATATCGGAATTGGTAAATTTGTGAAATATCATTGTCCTGGTCACAAAATCAAAATTGGAGAGAATATTAGCCATTTTTATTACGATTTCTAGATATAAGAAAATAGAAATTACAGTTGTTGCCCAAAGACAAAAAATATTTCAATATTATTATTATTATTATTATTATTATTATTATTATTATTATTTATTATTATTATTATTATTATTATTATTATTATTATTATTATTATTATTATTATTATTATTATTATTATTATTATTATTATTACTATTACTTTTATTATTATTATTATTATTATTATTATTATTATTATTATTATTATTAATAAAATTTCTTGTTATTATTATTATTATTATATTATTATTATTTATTACTATTACTTTTATTATTATTATTATTATTATTATTATTATTATTATTATTATTATTATTATTATTATTATTATTATTATTATTATTATTATTATTATTATTATTATTATTATTATCACTTTTATTATTATTATTATTATTATTATTATTATTATTATTATTATTATTATTATTACATAGATTATAATATTATTATTATTACTATGATTTATTATTATTAGTATTATTATTACTTTAGTTTTATTAGTTATTATTATTATTTAGATTATTATTATTATTATTAATATTATTATTGTTATTATTATTGTTATTATAGAGATTGTACACATATTATTATTATTATTATTATTATTATTATTATTATTATTATTATTATTATTAATATTGTTATTTTTATTAGCTCTTTATTAATATTATTATTTTTATTATTATTATTATTATTATTATTATTATTATTATTATTATTATTATTATTATTATTATTATTATTATTATTATTATTATTATTATTATTATTATTATTATTATTATTATTATTATTACTTTTATTATTATTATTATTATTATTATTTTCTTGATGCAACCGAATATTATTCTTCTTATTAGTAATATTATTGAAACTATTATTATTATTTATTATTATTATTATTATTATTATTATTATTTTTATTATTATTATTATTATTATTATTATTATTATTATTAATCCAAGAAAAATATATTTTAATTATTTAATTGCGAATTTTTTTGTTTCCAGCGTTGCTTCATCGGAATTTTCCTTCTATACTTTATTTAAAATTTTGAAGATTAAGATTATGTAAACTAAGTTTAGTATTAAGATGATAATACATGTATCTTAATTGGTTTAATATATCTCTGAGAATATTCTTTTTTATAAATGAATGTAAAACTTATTTGTGTATAAATTATACAGTATAATAGAGGTCTCTGTTGTATAAGCTAAGAATAAGTAAATGCTACTTTTGAGTTATATATCGTTTTTTTCTACTTTTTATAATCGAGACTGACTGTATTCACCAATTTTTTTAATATCGGAATTGGTAAATTTGTGAAATATCATTGTCCTGGTCACAAAATCAAAATTCGGAGGAATATTAGCCATTTTTATTACCCTAGGATAAGTAAACATGAAAGTGTGTGTTGCTGCCTGTATTAGAAAATGTTGCATAATGTTATTATTATTATTATTATTATTATTATTATTATTATTATTATTATTATTATTATTATTATTATTATTATTATTATTATTATTATTATTATTATTATTATTATTATTATTATTATTATTATTATTATTATTATTATTATTATTATTTTTACTATTATTTTTTATTATTATTATTATTATTATTATTATTATTATTATTATTATTATTATTATTATTATTATTATTATTATTATTATTGTTATGTTGTTATTTCAATTTTTATTATTATTATTATTATTATTATTATTATTATTATTATTATTATTATTATTATTATTTTATTACTTTATTATTATTATTATTATTATTATTATTATTATTATTATTATTATTATTATTATTATTATTATTATTATTATTATTATTATTATTATTATTATTATTATTATTATTATTATTATTATTATTATTATTACATATATTATTATTATTATTATTATTATTATTATTATTATTATTATTATTATTATTATTATTATTATTATTACTTTTATTATTATTATTATTATTATTATTATTATTATTATTATTATTATTATTATTATTATTATTATTATTATTATTATTATTATTATTATTATTATTATTATTATTAT
>JABUQX010037511.1:0-17500 GCA_015478945.1 Trachelipus rathkii | reverse complement strand
AGGTGCATCAAAAAAGGAGATGGCTTATAACAGGTTGGTTTTGGAAACAACACGAGGTGGGCGGCGTTGAAGAAAATGAGAATGGCAGGAGAGGATGGATTGATTTCTGTGAAGAGAGAGGTTGTGTGTAAGTTAATACTTTCTTAAGCACCAAGAGTAATCCATTAGACCCTATACCTAAGGAGTTGGTGTCAGTTCACGAGATGGGTATAGAAAATGAAAAGTAATGATTAAAATAGATTGTGCCCTGAAGAAGGAGCATGTTTTGAAGTATTGTGTTGGATGTTAAATCCAGTGAGGTTTTGGAATTGGTGATTTTCCGCATCATATATGTCTGTCGTTTGCTAAATTACAGATGGAAAATGAGCAGTAGGACACAGCGTGATTCGAAAGGAAGTCAGTGTACAAAAGGGCATGTCGCTTCAAGTTTTGGGCGCGTGGGGCTGGTCCCTCCCTGTTTTCAGCCCCCCACCTAAAAACGATGCGAACATAAAATTCGAATTCAGCGTATTTTGGACTATATACTTAACACCCACTCGCTCGCTCTCTCTCTCCTGCGCATCGAACACCTGGGTCGATGATTAGCCTGAGTAGTCATTCCTCTTCACAGAAATTTTCTCATTTCCAAAATCCATGTTTTTTGACCATTTTTTATTATCGGGACTTTCAGAGTTTTTTGCGGGAACCATCGACTTTTCCCATAAACTTGAAATACTGCATAGATTGCGCTTCCATTTCCACTGCAACAATTAGCACTGATGATTTTCCTGATATTTTGATTTTGCGTGCCCTCCCCAAGCGTTGTCCCAAAATGTTCCCCAACACCTTTATTTTTTTTTTAAAATTGGGAAAAGGTCGAAAAATTGTACATATTTTTTTTTTCTACTTGTCCGATCACAATCAAATTTTCAGGGCTTGTACAAGTTGGGCTAGATGCATTCTTTTTACTTAGATAATTTCTTGTTATATGGAATAGTTCTGAGGATTTGTTCGTCTGGAATAAATTTTCAAAAAAAAAAAAAAAAAATCTTGGGAAAACTTTTTCAAAAATTTTTCTTAAGTATACATAAAAAATTGATCTAGTAAAAAAGATGCACCTTGTCCCCCGATTGTACAAGCCCCTGAAGATTTGATGGTTTGCATCGGGACTAATCCGAGATAATGGAGTAGGAAAAAAAAAAGTGTTAATTTCTTCACTTTTTCCAAATTTAAAAAAAATTGGCGTATTGGAAACTTGGACAAAGCCAGACTGAGCACAATAAAAATACCAACCAATTATTTCCGAAAAATCCATCATGCTAATTGTGGGTAAAGCACCAATCTATGCATCATTTTCATAGGTTTCGCTCTCTCTCCAAAAAATTCCTCCGAAGTTTGATATGCAACAAATTTGGTCCTCGCCATAATCACTGCGGTGAAGTGGAATGTGTAGTGGTTGATGCCGGCTGCCAACGACCGAATAGCCGTCAATTTTAGCGGACGATGGAGGCTTATTAGTAAGGAGGAGGTAATGGGTTTAGAGTGGCAAAAAAAGTTTTAAAGAATGTAAAACTCGTGCACGAGTAAAGGATGAAATCTTCACTAGAGAGATGAACATGGATCAAGAACCCCCCGGAGGGCCGACATGGAGGTGAATTGATCTGGATTTGAAGTTGTAATAAACGCGTTATGGAGGATTTAGTATACCAAAGGTAATTAGGAGGGAAAGATCCCGTAATAGGTAGACCCCTTCATCTATAAGGGTAAGGCGAGAAAAAAGGAGAAACCCGGTAAAAATTATTGCAGGAATTTAGCGTTTATATGAGTGTTGTAGGACAGGTATATGCTGAGATATTTTCGGGTCGAAAAGGAGTACTTACCGGAACGTGACTGAAGGGACACTGATTGGCTTGAAGGAAACCAAGGGTGCGTTTAGGAGTGGAAGAGTATGTGTGTGGATCAAATCTTTACCATTGAAACAAATAACTGAGAAAATGAGGAAATCACAAAACATTGTATTTAAGTTTTATGGTGCAAAATCAGGCGGTATGATAGACAGTTAATAGAGAAGTTCTGTGGTAGCTTTTAGTGATATATAGGTGTATGGATGGTGAGGCTTTGAACTGAATCAAAAGGTAGTGTACTGAACGACTACGTGATAGTCGCCAGTCTGGTCAAGACCGAACAATGGCGTGTAGGATATCGCGAGACGTGCACCACCCCTACCCGACCAGCCCATACACAATGACCTCCCTACCAAAACTCCAGACCCCAGTCGTGCTAAGAAATATAATGGTGTCCAATAGCTGGTTGATTCGGGATTAGATTTAACTAGCGTGCGAATGAGGACAGGGTTGTTGTTACGGTCTCCTTGGTTACCTTCAATCTTGCCTATATGGATGGGGGATTATGAAAAGAATCTCGACCGGTAGGCCACGATGCACGGAAATGGTCGTTAGATACCTGAATAGAGAGAATACGCGAGGAATGAGTGGGAGGGGTAGCTAATCCTACCAATTAATATTGCGGATGAATTGTGCGTATCTGTGGTGGCGGATCTTGAAGATGCAGTTGACAGGAGAGCGTCTAGAGAGACTTCGGTCAGGGTGTGATAAAAGGCAGGTGGGTTGAAAGAGTAATAGAAGATAACGAGTAACGGTTATTGTCGCTGTGAGTGCAGGGACCAGCTTCCTCCGTGTGAACACTTATGTTAGACTGAGACGAGCAGCTGGAACCAAAAGGTGTTGAATTAAATACTTCTGCGCGTGATGTAGTGCGATGAGAAGGCGAACGCCGTCAATTGAGCAGAGTGTTAATAAGGAAAGGTTGTGAATAGCAGACAGGTTGCTGGCTGGGTAGAGCAATAATAAAATCGTTGCCGTGGAATCCGTAAAGGGCACTAGTCTTTGAGTGACAGACAACTACGGGTCTTATCATCGAGGCGCTATGTTCGCTTACCTTGTGTTTTCTATTATCAGTCCGAGACTATGGTCCTGGAACTAGAGAAGTTACTTCCAAGATCTAAAGTTCCAATGACTGTTCACGCCACTGGACACCATCTTAGGGGCATGTCTTAGGCTGTGCAGGAAGAATTATGACCACTAAACAGATGGAGATTGAAACACGTATTAAGAGAGCTGATGCTAGTCGTGGAAGAACTATGGTGCGTTAAATGAGATTAATAATTGCACACAGGAAGGTTGAGATTGTTGGTCATGTTGGAAAGGTAGTCTGTACATGGGAATGCATTAGACGACGCTTCGGTAAAGCGGATGCTATATAGCCGCGAGTGTGTTTGGAACCGACCGGCTGGGCAGGACCGAGAATGAAACATGGAGTGAGATCGGTGAACGAATGTTGAAGGTGAAAATGTGGATGTCTTGGCAGCAGGTAGAGAATTAAAGGTGCACTAACTAAGGAGTGATACTGCGCCGGGCTTTTTAGTACCTCGGAGAGCCTGGGTTGTTGGCCCACCCTCGGGCCAAAGGCACGAACCCAAATTACGATTGGGCCGACCTCTTACCATAGTGAGGGGTTCCGTCCGCCCACTGTCCCGCAGTCTCTAGGGTGAGATTTTCTGTCTGTCGATGAGTTTCTCACTAATCAATGGTACTAGCAGCGGGGAGGTTCAAGGGCGGGGTACTTCCTATTCAAACTTAGATGTCGTGTAATTGCAATCTAACTGTCATGTGACATGTTTATTTGGCGCACCTTACCCCCCCAATCTTGCGGGCCAAAAGGTATATAAATAAGAAAAAAATTTTTCAAATTATTAATATACCAATATAAAGGAATGATTGCCATATGGATGTACCAATTAAATATAGATATCTCATATATCACATATATATATTTCATGCCGATATATATATATAGTATATCATACTTATACTATATATATACTATACTATACATAATCGTTCTTTCACTATATACTATAATTATCGATATATAACTACTCATACGATGTAACTAAACCGTCCCATCAATATATATATACATATTTGGCTCATCATGATAAATTACCTATTTTATATATAATATTATAACTATATACTACTGATCATATAATATATATATACTATAGCTACTATATACTCTATAGTTATATATATATATATAGTATATAATATAATATATACAATATAATATATCATATTATTATATAGAATATATATATATTTGGGAAGTAAAAAATCTTACACAATGTGCTAAACTTGCATTTATTGCGATCGTAACCAGGTACGAATAAAACAACCAGTCAATAGATTTTTTTTATTTTTTAAGCAAGCAAGAACCACACAAGAAATAAAATTACAAGAGAAGAAGAGAAGACAACATTTGATAGTGGACTACCATTTCCACTTGTGTCTACTTAAGTATTGAAGTTGCTGTTAATTGCTAGGTAGTGAAGTTGTTATGCTATAGAAGAAATCTGAGCAAATGAAAGTAAATAATTATAATTATTATCAGAATAACAGTTCAATACGGCTCTTAAAATTCTTAAAA
Source organism: Trachelipus rathkii (assembly GCA_015478945.1). Classification (NCBI taxonomy): domain Eukaryota; kingdom Metazoa; phylum Arthropoda; class Malacostraca; order Isopoda; family Trachelipodidae; genus Trachelipus; species Trachelipus rathkii. Next base: position 13,012 of record JABUQX010037511.1, on the reverse strand, counting down.
TTATTGTGAATATAAAAACAAATTATCAAAATGTGAAAAGAAATAAATATCACAATTTAAAATATTCAAAATTATAGCGCAAGGGTGCAGCTTTATTGTTTATGGAAAATATTACTTGCAATTTTTCTCTCACACACCACAAGTCTTAAAATATATTTAAAATTCATTCTCATTAATCATTAATAAATACACCTATTGATGTAGAAGTTTCAAGCATTAGAGTGAAAGCCAAGAAATTTTTTTTTCTCTCGTAAAAGAAATATATGTATAAACTACACTAATGAACAATCATACGCCTGAATGATACATAAAGCATCTGGGATGTAGTTTAATCAAGAACTCGGATGGACACGCATAAGAGTCTGAAAAATAAGAGCATAATAAATAAAAAGACAGTAAGATGTCACATGAACCTATGATAGAATTTTTAACAATATACATTGGAAGAATAAAAATGAATAATATAGTTTTAACATTTTGATACTTCGAAATTGCATGAATCTGTGAAATGGCATTCAGAATCTTTAAAATTTATTACATATTTAGACTGTTCAACATCTTAATATTAACATCCAACCTTTGAAAAATTTTCATAAGGGACTAAATATCAAGAATGATTTCATTTGTATCAATTATATGTTATGGAAATAATATTATTAATATTTTAAGCTTGAATAGCAAATTAAAAACATAATAAAATAATTTCTAAAACCTATCCTGTACTAGATATAGTTTAATTTCGCGGCTAAATAATGTGTAATTTTTAGTACAGAAGTATTGTATATAGCAATGTAATGTTATCTGTAATTAATACTTAAAACTGTAAATGGATTAATGTATTTATGTACGTAAAAAATCCAGATTGTAATGCACTTTCTTTCCACTAGCGTTTCATATCTTCTGAACAATCCTCCTATACATCTGCTATTAATTCTTTCTGACCTTCTATGTTCCTATATCATTTGTACCCACATCACCACATGCACAATCAACATTTGTAGAATCAATCTCTCTTATCTATCCTTATCCACGATAGTCACTCACTCTGGCCTGGATAACATACTCTCAATTGTTTCTTTCTATTCTTATTTTGAAAGTCTATCTAACGGTATTCGATAATCATTAGAGGTCTCCAATTAGCATGTATCCGTCTTCCCCTCTCTCTCGAAACTCAACATTACCATTGGCACTCTCTGATCCCTCCCCATCTGGAAGCAGTCGAACCTAGTTACTGGCAGGTCACAAGGCTTGACTGACTTTCGAAGATCGCTATCTTTAAATTTATGATTTCTTAGTTTCCTAAAACTCTATATTTTCTCTGCAGACCTATTTGAACTACTTTATCCTTTCCCCCCTCATCTTCCTGCCTAGGTGACTCCATATTCCTTGTCTACCCCTATAATAATAATAAATTAATAAAGTACATTTTTTAAAAAAACTGGTAGCTTCTTGCCTAAAGTTGGAAATGAGTATATAATATAAACATATATATAATATTTAAAAAGTATATATATAAATATTCTATATATATATATATTTTTATATTCTTCATAAATTAGAAAATATTCTCAGGTTTATTTTTATTGATAACAATAAATTTGTAACAATTACCATATTACGATATATATTAATATATATATATATATATATATTATATATAATACCGTATATATAGTACGGTATATACCTATATAGTAAGGCAGGTAATTATTTACTCAGTAAGGCCGCTCAAGCAGATTTTATAAAAGTCACGCATAGAACTCTCTATGAACAATAGTAAATACTAGATAATTACCAAGAATAATAATGAAGAATAAAAATAAAAATTATGGATCAATATTTTTAGGAAAAAAAAGTTACAGCCTTTCAAAGTTTAAAAAAGTCTCATATACTTTTCTTATAAAAAAACTGACGGAATTTCTTTACATTGTAATTTACAAAATAGGCCTAAAGGAAGACTGTAAAAGAAATATAGCATAGCCATGGTTGACAGAACTCCATCTAGGTTTACAGCAACTTAAATCCATCTAGGTTAGGGCTAGGTTTACAGCATCATAGATCCATCCAGGTTAGGTCTTGGTTTAAGACCTTACTTGTTCAGGTTATAATATGTTTTGCTAACCTTACATAGTAAATCTGTATGCTTAATAAATCTTATCATAACCTGGAATAGGATATTCTTAAACTGATCTTGAGGCCTATCCAGTTTCTTTTATAAGTAAACCCTATGGGAATATTCCAAACTTTGAGAGGTTGTAACTTTTTTTTCCTAAAGAGACTGATCATTAATTTTTTTTTTATTCTTCAATACTATTATTTTAGAGTTATGCTGTGAATTTTATAAAAATTTGTTTAGAGGCCCTAACTGTAAATAATTACTGTAAGGCAAAAGGTCTTCAATGCTGATTTTTATAAAAATCACTGCTTAGATTTAAAAAAAAAAATGGTGATGAGGTATAAAAATCCCAAAATGGGGTATATCTTTAGGAAAAAAAGTTACGACCTTTCAAAGTTAAGAAAAATTTCATAGGTTTTTCTTATATTCAGACTGAGTGGACACCATTTTTTCGCAGTTAACAACCTAGACTACTTTAGAAATTGCGAAGACTATAGCCAACAGATACATATATATATATATATATATATATTATATATATATATATATATATATATATATATATATATATATGTATATACATATATATATATATATATATATATATATATATATATATTACAAAACAATAGTTTAAAAAGTGATCTTTAAAAAAGTTTAAAAGTTTTGCATTTTTTTTTTTTATGCTTCATTACTATTTTTTTAGAATCTATGTGTGATTTTTATAAAAATCAGCTATTTGTAAAGACATTTCATATATATATATATATATATATATATATATATATATATATATATATATATATATATATATATTTTTTTTTTTTTTTTTTATATATATATATATATATATATATATATATATATATATACTTATAAATATTCTAGCGTTGTATATATATATATATATATATATATATATATATATCCTATTTTTTCTTTTTTAGATTAATAGACATTTAGGTATAGTAAATTGGAATAAGATATTTGTGAGTGTCAGCAAATATTCAAGATTGTTAATAGAAATGAGTAACATTACATTAAAAATGAAAAATATATTAATGGCAAAATTTTTAACTTTTAGAAATTATTCTAATATGAAATACTCGTGTTACCATGAAAGATCTAAATTGACAACAAACTACTCGAGAAACCAAATCGAGGAACTTGATAACAGAAATCGTTTTGGTAATTTAATTTTAAAAAGATATTTTTATCAGTCATTTAGAAGGTATGTGTCATATATTTTTTAAAGTTTATTTATTATTATGGTAATAGTAAAATTGAATATTTGAAAATTTATACATAGAGCTATAGTAGATATTTACAAATTTTTATTAATCATTTATAGTCTTTATTATTAAAAAAAATGTTTCATGTTTGCTTTTTAATTTTGACCTAAAGTTGAAGGGTATAAATTATCCTTTACATATAAGACACGTATATATATATATATAGCTATATCTTAATGCGTAAGCATTAAATATATAGCTATATAAAAAAAACAAATAAAAAAATTGTCAGTAAAATATTAATGTCAAGGAGTAATACGATGTTAACCTCGGTTAAAGATTGAATGATAAAATTTCATTGAACATTAACTAATATTATACTTTTTAACAATATTAGTGAATATTGTTAAATGAAGATCAATACCAATAAAATGTTGATTTATCTGTAAAGTATATCAACATCATATACCGTACAATATATATATATATATATATATATATATATATATATATAATAGTATATATATAACTTATACTCCATGCTATATATATATATATATATATATATATATATATATATATATATATAAAACAATATATATATAAATAAAGAGATATACATATATATATTCTCCTCTCCACTGCTCTCCTGCACTACTCTCTCTCTCTCTCACTACTCTCTATATATATATATATATATATATATATATATATATATATATATATATATATATATATATATATATATATAAATATATATATATATATAGATAATTTCTGTAATATTTACAGATTGCAGTTTTCTGCCATAATTTTTATAGTAATATCAATACCACACATCACAACTATAGCCAACACATACAACAGACAGTCTATTCACAAAATCACCCTTCCATTCTTCTACATTGGAAAAGCCATACTAGGATGGGACCCACTTCTGATTGTAAGCATTCAGGCTTCATTCTGAAGCAGGGCCTCCCGGGCCCTGTCTTCCTGCACCTTCCATGGTCAGAAAACACACAAATACTTTCCCTGACTAATTACCTCGGGATTAAGAGGCTATGTGGTAATAATATATATATATATATATATATATATATATATAAGTACACATATATACACTCTCTCTACTCTCACCTACTCTCTTTATATATATATATATATATATATATATATATATATATATATATATATATATATATATATATATATATATATTCACTTTTAAATAACCATACAAAAAATGTCTAACAAATTTCATATCTGTACGCACTGTACAGGTGTCTAGCAAACATGAAATCTCATAAACTGTAAAATTAAGGAACATAGTCCCTTGGGGAGCCATTCTCTCTCCATTCCTGTTTAACCTCATTTCAGCTGACATCCCCACCCCCAAATCTCCCAATTTACACCTTATAACCTCTGCAGATGACATAGTAACCATACCAGACCCCCTTAGTATCCATGGCTACAATTCATACTCAGACTCACCTAAATCATCCAAAAGCTTGGTTGTCTTTCAACAGAATATCAGCTTCTGCCGAGAAATCATCTATAACCTTCATCACCACTGGCAGACACCAATCATCATTACACCCACAAGTAACTAAATAACTACATCATCCCCCTAAGCAAAACACCCAAAATTCTTGGTATAACCTTTGACACCCACCTCACATTCAAACCATAATAAGCACAGCAAACTGAAAATTAAATGTCCTACAGACTCTATATCAACATAATTTCAGCAATGAAGCAACTACACTGACAACTATGGTACATTCAAAGAATTTTCAAGAACTACAATCAACTATGGATCAACATTCTGGTACCCTCAAACCTCATCTACCAATAGAATTAAAACACAAAGAATGCAAAATACTGCCATTCAAACAATCACAGGGTGTCTGAAAACCACCACAATCCAACATCTACATGAGTAAACAAAAATTCTCCCCATTCAGGCTAATTTGGACATGATAGGTACAAAATTCTATGCCAAAGCTCTTGACCCAGCCAACCCATTCTACAACTACCTACAAGATCACACCATACATCATTTAAAATCTCCTCCCTCCTCCGCGGACCTCAACTATTGTGAACTCTTTAGAACCATTCCCCTCCTCTAAACAACACATCTCTTTCAAAACATATTCACACATACTTTACACAGCAATACCTAAACAATCTCCCCAGAATTCACCTCATAAACTCCCGCCCCCCTGAAATATCAGCAACCCAAAATACACTCCCACGAAAGATGCAAATCCCATTTTCTAGACTGAGATCCAGGCATCACCCAGATTTCCAGGAATACAGACACAGGTTTCTACTACAAGACGCCACCTCTCCACTCTGTCGAAGATGCCTAATAAAGGCTGAAACAGTAGATCACCTCCTTCTAAGGTGCCCCCCACTCACTCCTACAGAATACATTATCAGATTTCCTCCTTGAGAGACCTGTGACCCTGCCCAGTAGAGGTTGCTGGGTTTCTGGAGATGACATGGACCCCCAAATAAGGGGGGCCCAATGGATATAATATATATATATATATATATATATCTATATATATATCTCATATATATATATATATATATATATATATATATATATATATATACTCTGTCCTATACCCATTATATATATATATATATACTATATATATATATATACTATATATATATATATATATATATATATATATATATATATATATATATATATATATATATATATATATATACTGTACAGTATATGTTTTCATTTTCTTTGAAAAAATTAAAAATGAAATGGTAACCTGTATTAAAACTTTAACATTAAGGTTTTCAATAATTTTGAGGTGCTGCTAATTTAATATGACTATAACTTTGCACAATATAGATATAACTTTGTTTTGAAGAGAGATACTGGTATATTTTAATTGTAGAGTGAATAATTTTAAACTTCAAGATATTAAATTAAAACTTTATAAATTTTTTAGGTTAAAATTTGGGAATTACTCGGTCATCAAAAAGCCATCTGAGGTTGTGGATTCATTACCAGTTCCTAGTCACATCATAAAACCGCCATATGCTGAAACAGGTGTTCCTTCCATTTCTCCTCCTCTTCCAGAAATCAAAAATGAAATGCAAATTGAAGGAGTTTTAGAAGCATGTCGACGTGCAAGAGATGTGTTAAATACAGTTGCTCAAAATATAAAAGTAGGCATTTTTATGGTTTGCTTCTCTTAGTTTTTGATTACCAAAGCCCAGACATATATATATATATATATATATATATATATATATATATATATATATATATATATATATATATATATATATATATATATATATATATATATATATATATATATATATATATATATATATATATTTATATTTTTATATAAATACAAACTAATATATATATATATATATATATATATATATATATATATATATATATATTTGCTGTATTATCTACAGACAATCATTAAAGTACCAAACTACCAATACTTGAGTATTTCTTCACAAGATAGTTATTATGGTATATACTGTATTTATTTTGTTTATTATATCTTCTTAGTAATGACTGACTCTCAGACTAGACCCTTTACATTTGGGGCATTTACCATTAATTTTTCTTTACCATATTTCCCACATGAGAGTATGTTAGAGTTTTAATGACCAGGTGGAGATGTTCATGGATACACTTTCGTCTATGCCTACTTATTTAATGCTATTTATTTGCATCCCAAATTCAGTCCTTATCATTGGTGTTTCTATGGTGCACTTATGTTAAAACTTAAAAATTTCTTTGTAATTTCTATAAAGTTGAAATGAACCATGAATATATGAAACAACAAAAATGGGAAGTGGTGTCCCCATGGTTCAGTACTGTGGCTGCTCAAATTCCTGAAAAAGATGTTCTTAAACAGAAGCAAAAGATTAAACACCAAGCTAAAGATTATTCACTAAAATACAAAGCATCAGAATTTCTAAAGCAGGACACACCAACCCCAGATGTAAAAAATCCAACTCAGAAGAGACCTCGCCATAAGTCTATTCTTGTGATAAAAGCACTGACATCAATAGATTGTACCCAAGCATCTACAGCTGTCGAACAACCTACCATCCAATATTTTGATAGTTTACAAGATTATTTTAGCTCTTCTGAATCTTCCTATAACTCTTCTTCCAAATTTCCTATCTCAGCACTCCCTAAAGGATTTTATGTCTTAGGCTGATGAAATGGATTATAGATCCCCAAAAAAGATTGAAATGATGACTCACTATCTTTCTAATGCTTCTGGATCTGTTGGTGGCATGAAAGGGACCCAGAGGTCTCCCATCTTATCCCAAATTGGTCAGTCTCCCAAATTCACCCACTTAATGACTCACTGACAAAGTTTTCACCCACTTAATGACTCACTGACAAAGTTTTCACCCACTTAATGACTCACTGACAAAGTTTTCAGTGTTAGACTTTGTCGACCTAACTGTTCCTATATCGGATCCCAATATTGCAACTCCAACACCCTCTCAAATAGTTGACACTTTTCTTGTGACACTTTCCTCCCCCATTTCCATGGAAACAGCCCCCATATTCCCTACACATTTCTGAATCTGCTTGCTTGACAGATGCTGATATCGCTCCCATTCCTAAGCATGAGCACTCTGGTTGATCTTCCAATGACCAATCAAGTTCACATAATGACATGGACTTGGTTGAACTCGACTTACTTTGCATTCATGGCGAAGTTCCTCTAATAAATACCACAGAAAATCCCACCCCCTTACCAAAACAGGTCATACAACCCATATCTCTGTCACCTGTTGTATAACTATTCCTTACCACCAGAATTTATTGCTCCTCGTCAGGACCCACATGTCAGCCTTTCCTTCCCATCTGCATCCACCTCCAACATTACCCCTAGCCACATAGAGACAATTGTCTCAAAAAGACAATCCTCATAATCATAACAGCATAGAATGGGGGGCACTTTCCTTCAATGGAATTATGGCTACTACTATAATTTTGAAGAACTTGTTCAACTAATAATCATATGTTCACCAAAGTGCATTTGTTTGCAGGAACCTCAACTATGTTATTGCTACTTCTTCCAACCGTTGAAATATAAATCGCCGCCAATCTCTATAGAAAAGGTGACAATGATAGGGAAGGTACAGGGATATTCGTTTATAAATATGTCCCCTATTCTCCAGTCCCTCTTCAAACTAGACTTCATGGAGTAGCAGCACGAATTCATCTCTCCACCGACCTCACTGTCTGCTCGATCTACTTGGGTCTGAGTAGTGAGTTTTCTAAGGTAGTCTTAGCTGATCTTTTTAAGCAGCTCCCCACTCTGGTTGTTATACTAGGAGACTTCAACCTCCGCCACCCCTTATGGGGCGACTCTGTCACTTCGTCTAAGTCCAAGATCCTTATAGATCTTCTAACCCCCTTTTCCCTGGGATTCCTTAGCACAGGGCTCCCTACATATAAACGTTTAGATACACACTCTTATTCTTGTATTGATATTTCTTTTTGCTCCCATTCCTCGAAGGGGAAAATTTATTTTTATTTTTATTTAAAAAAAAAAAAAAAATTATTTTTATTTAAAAAAAAAACAAAAATTATTTTTATTTTGATAATTGTCTAATTCTAATAAGATCAAAAACCAGGTGCTTTGTTACTTGATTTTGGCATAAAAAATGGTAGATCGCGTTTTGCTTTTATCATTATTGTTACGCTGTTTATTAAGTCTTACAGTATTTATCAAGTACATTAAAAATTTGCTTTTTTAAATGGTTTAATTTGTCTTACGCCTTAATAACCAAAGTATCACAAATTTTTTTTTTTTAGTCAATTTATTTAACCTTTTTCTTATTGACCTTTTAAAAAGAAAATTCTTCCAGCTTTTATCACAATATTCTGTTTGTTTCTACATTTGTATTATGTCTTTTGTTTATTACCTAAATCATACCATTGCTTTAAAAGTTCAGATTAAAGTTGTATTTCTATATAAATCTGATATTTTTGGTACTCGTTGACTAGACCGAATTTCAAAGAATCATTTGTGTTCGTAAACACATTAAAAATTTTAAATTAACTAATATATGAAATGATGTTGATAAAAAGAGTTAAAATTAAATATATTGTTTAAGCGATTTTAATCTGTATGATACACAGCAAGTAATTCATGATTTTATCTGTATTATGTGATTAATTCGACCTATTCCAGAAATAAATCAAAAGGCAAAATTTTAAAAATATTTTGCTAGCAATCTAACCATAAAAGTTTTATTAGAAATTTTATTACTTCTTGATTTATTACAATTGAAACTTCTTAATTCTGCTTATACGATTGTAAATAACAGTATTATTGGAATCTTACTTTCATTAGCAGATTTATTAACAGTGTGTTATCTCCACTTTCCCGAGTACAATTTGAATAAATTTATACAAGCGCCAGCATTTGGCTAATAACGGAATTCCGGAAAAAAGGAACTAAAAGATATGAAAATTGATGAGATATATTATGTAATATCTTTCTTTATAATTTATTAGTTAATAGTTCACTCGAAAATCCATCACTAAAATTTTTCGAAAAAAATCTTTGTATCTTTCAATTTTAACGCTAAATTTAGTTGCAATTAAATTATATGCTAAGTTATGATATAAAACGGAAATGATGCCAGTAGTATATTATTTACTTTTAGCAGATTTACTTAAGCAGTGTGGGGGTGAGGGGGTTTTTTAACACTTTTTGCATTTTGGCCTTAAATTTATACATAACTTAGTACCATTAACATAATAGCAAGACCGAACTGATAGGAATCGTCATTTTTTGAATTTGTATCTAGTCCGTTTTTTTTATCTTGGTTGATTAGTTTTTTCTCCAATAAAATCATTTGTGTCCCACTGTATAGGTCATAATATTACTGATATTTCTGTGATGAAATGCGTTATTATGAAATGTTTTTATTTCTTCAAGTCACCTTATAGACCTTATTGTGGAATATATCAATATAGTTATTCTAGTATGATAAATTATATAATATTCTTTATACCTATGTGAATCTGGTGTTTATTTTTGATTTAACTTGTAAGAAGCATGTAAGTTGATTTACTGTATATTTATTCAATTTATTCATGTTTTTTTTATATTTTTCTTTTAATGGATGTTTTAAATATTTTATATTAGAATCAGTGAACTTTAAGTCAATTTGAAGAGTTTTCCCTTATCTCTAAAATAGTGTCATTTCTTGGGTATAATATATATATATAAGATTTTGTAACTTACTTTCCTAATCCATAACAACAATGATTGGATTCTAAAATATATTTCGATGTTGGAATCTAATGCGTGTTTTTCTTTTTAATTTCTTGGTTGATAGTTTTGCAATCATCTTGCAACTACAGATCTTTTGGTAAATGCGTGGTGTTTTTCTCTTATCTTTTCTCTTCTTCATCACATGACTCATCGGATATGTTAAAGAAAATTCTTATCCAGTGAAGATCTGTTATGATTATAAATACCTTGTATAGATAATATAGAGTATGTGTTAGGTTTATTCATTAGTATATTCTAAGATCTTTAGATGAGAAAGAGCTTGGAATTATTTTTCAGTGGGTTTATGGCTTTACTGTACTTCCATTTTAATAATAAATGTCCACAAATTAAAAACATTGTTAAAGGCCACCTTTTTTTTTAATGGTAATTTTTTAAAAAGGAAAGTAATTTTGTCCGAACCCAGCGCCGAGCTTCTTCCCCAGGCCTAAAGGGACTGGAATTCTTTCTTGATGCTTCACTCCAGTTCAAGTGGGGTGGTTTCAGTTGGTCTGCTATTTTTTCCATGGTGTTGTTGAAATATTTTGAGTGTTTTCCCAGAGTATTCATTTTTGGTATACAAATCTATCTTAACTTCACGCGGATGCTTATTGTGTTGTTTTACTATTAAAGAATGTCCCAACGGGATTCCCATGAATTTTGCGATGGTCTGTGTCGATTGATATTTCTGATCCATCTTTAGTATTGTTGATATTGATAGAGTGGCTGTGTTACGCCTAATGACTTGTTAAAGCTGAACTTATGCTGTCCTTGTGCAGGTTATATCATTGTTTGATTTTTTTCTTCTTCTTCTAAAAATCTATGGTTTCACCTATATACTGGTTTTATTGCAGAGTATTGCAGGGGATGGTGAATTATATACAGCTTTGTGGAGAGTTTTTCTTTTCGTTTTGGGGGTTTAAGAAGTTTTTTTTAAGGTGATGTTTATTTGATGGAATGAGGGTATTAAAACTATTTTTTTTGGTAATATTTTGTTTTAAAAATTCGAATATATGATGGTAATTGAGGAATTGGTTACAAAGGAGGTTGTTGCTATTTGTTTCGGGGGATATGGCGGCTAATAGTACCTTTTTTTTGCTTTGTTAAATGCTTTTTGTGATGAAATCAGGATAGTAGGGTGATTTGAAAGTATTGGTGGATGTGATTTAGTTTCTTGTCTAAGAGTTAAAGGCAATATTACGAAAAGGGCACCCATCTTCAAGTATCCCGGACATGTAACTTTGGTGTGGTTTGGGGAATGATTTAGATAGCCAATGTATATAGTTGGTGTGGAATGTTGTTTTTTATATATAGTAAATGTGCAAGTAATTGTTAATTCCATGTGATTAAGAAATTGAGGAAGGGGATAGAGTTGTTGGTAAAGCTAATTTTCTATCGTATACTGAATCTGAAGGATGAATAGAGTTTAATATAGTTTAGGACATTCATTAGGGTTGGTTTTGTGAGGGAGGGAGACAAAAAATGTCTCTACATATCTGCATGCCATAAACTATGTGTTTAATAAAGGGGTGGGGGTGAAAATAATGATAAAATTCTGTTAGTTTTCCATAAATATGTTACTGAGTATGGGGAGGACGAGTGGGGATCCCATACTCAGGCGGAAAGTTTGTTTGTAATATTTGCCATAAAATGAAAGAAAGTTTAGTTATAATAAGAGATTGGCCTTCCCGTTTCTATAATATTAAGAAGCAAGCTTGCATGTAATCTCTCATTACAAACATAATTCTTTTCATTTTAATGGCAAAATATGTAAACAAACAAGACTTTGGGCCTGAGTATGGGATCCCCACTGTCTCCTATACTCAGTAAGATATATATGGAACTAACAGAATTTCTTAAGTCCGATATTTCATCCGCACCCTTTATTTAAACAATAGCTTTTTTATTTAGATAGTTAGATGACATTTTTTGTCTCCCTCCCTCAACATTACGCAACCCTAATGAATCGGGCCTAAACTATATTAGACTCTTATTCCTTGCCTTCAGTTCAGTATAACGATAGAAATGCTTCCAACAACTCTATCCCCTTCCTCGATACCGTAATCACATGGAATAACATACAGATTACTTGCGCAAATTTACTATATATAGAAAACGCAACGATTTCGCAACCAAACCCTATATACTTGGGCTATCTTAATCATTCGCAAACACAAAATTGAGCTGTTCTGTCATCTCTATTTCTCCGTGCTTTCGTATATGCTCTCCCCTCTTCTAGCACAAGAAACTAAATCCGTGATAAATAGATTGGGGTCACTTTACGTATCTGAGTTAGAACTTCAGTGGTTCACAAGCAAAAAAAAAGGGACTAATAGCACCTTTCCATA
>JABUQX010037510.1:12500-16058 GCA_015478945.1 Trachelipus rathkii | reverse complement strand
TAATTTCGCCAAACAACGATTTATGTCAAGGTCAACAAATTTTACGTTTATCCTGTTGTCTATAAATCGATACTTATTTCTTATGTATTATTATGTCACTAATGTACATTAGTAAGATGGTCTGTGAGTGTCCAGATTTGACCTTTTCACCATTGTAAACATGGACAAAATTACAAAAAAATATCTTCTTTCCAGTTTGGAGAAACGGTTGGGTATACAAAACAGATAATCTAAATGAAATATGTATGTGTATCTTATCCAAATATATATGGCTGGGAAAATTTCTATTGATAGTATAAATAACCGAAAAACAAGATATAAAGGTTTTTTTTTTTTGAAATGTTAAAATTTTTTTTTTGATATTTTTTAAGTTCTGATATTCCAATGGCGGCAAAACTGGACATTGTAGACAAACACACCAATATAATTTTTGGATCAGCACAAAGAACTACGTAAGAAAGAAGTCTTATATAACAGTCAATAAATTTTGGTTCCCCAGTATAATAATAATAATAATAATAATTACATAATAAATAATAATAATAATAATAATAACTACATAATAATTAATAATATAATGGGGAACAAATTTCTTTTGACTGTTTATTTAAGACATGTTTCCGTATGGTAGTTTGTTTGCGCTGAATCTACAAAATTATATTGGTGTTTGTCTATAAGGTCCAGGTTATGCCGCCATTCACTTTAATCTAAAAAAAAAAAAAAACAAAAAAAAAAAAAAAAAATATATATATTTTTTTTACCATTTCACAAATGAAAAAATCGCTATATTTTTTTTATTATTTTTCTATCAATTTTGAAAATTTCTCACAGCATATTTGTATTTGAATTTGGACAAGATACACAATTTTAATTAACATGTTTCTGTTTGTAGTATTCCAACCGTTTGTTTTCTGTTCACGGGAAAAATTGATTTAGTTTTGGTAATTGTTTTACAATTGTTTTAACATGTTTAAATGTGTCTAAACTGGATCCGACAGACAAAGGCCAATACGATTTTTGAATCTATATGGCATGAAAAAAGCATGTAAGAAACAGGATTCTTGTCTTGGGGTAAATTCTTTGTTGACCAGGTGATTATTATATTATTATTAGTATTATTATTATTATATTAATTATTTATTATTATATTATTATTATTAGAAATAGTAGTAGTAACTAGTAACACAGTATACTATTAATATCTCTACTATGTAGTAACATAAAATTATAATTTATGTTGTATTAGTGCGGACGGTAGCTTAAGAAATGATAATTAGAAATTAATTATAAGTTTATACTATATTAAACTATAATAATTTGAAAAGTGCACCAGAATTATAATAATTATTTAATATAATTTACTATAGCCTAAGATTATACTATATTAGGCTATATAATTTACTATAGCCTAAGATTTTACTATATTAAGCTATGAGAATTTATATATATATAAAATGTATATTATATATATATTATATATATATATATATATATATATTATATATATATAGTATTATATTATACTAATAATATTATATTATAATAATATATATATATATATATATATATTATATATATATTATATATATATGTACAAATCTGATCTGATTTTAATCTCATTATATTAATTTTCTGAATTTAAATACAAAGATTTTTTTTAAACCAAAAATATTTGTTAAGTGATGCCCTTATAATAAATAAATAAAATAATCTCTTTAATGTTAACGGCCCTATTAAGAGACTCACCTTGCAATAAAATTAATGATATAGTTTTGGAAAAACAAAACTAGGCACTGTTTGTTTCGTTATTAACGATTCTCAACGTCTAGTTCACAATTGCACTAGCTATTTATTAACAATGTTATTCAAGGGAAAATGTTTACACTTTAAAAATCAATTTAATATTTTAAATCTGACTTTTATTTTAAAATTCTTAAGCCGATGACAGAGCTTTACCTTGCTACTTACTGCCTTGACATCCCAAACCTTAATCCCGGAGTGAAACGGAGTCCCCGGAGCCCTCCCGGGCCCTTTTTCAAACCCCTTAAAGCTCCATAGCAACAACTTTTAGTCCCTTCCTAGGACCCAATTACCCCAAAGTTTTATAGACAGTTTAAATATTCCTTAAGCCTCCTTGATTGCCTTACATAAAGGCCTGAGTAAAACCAACTATTAAATTGACTAAGAGTTGCAAGCGTTTGACTGGATATATAGTATATATATAAATATATATATATATATATATATAATAATCGCCTACTATCCTCCTCCTCCCCCCACCACTAGCTCCCCCTCTACGAGCAATATACGGAACGCTACAAACCACGCACCCAATATTAAACTCGCCCTGATCTCCTGCGGACGCCAGTATTGTGAGACGTCAACTACCGAGATTCCGCTCACCAAGGAACTATATATATATTATATAATATTATATATATATATATATATATATAATAATAATATTTATATCAGCAGTCTCTAATCAATCTACTCGTGACCGATAAAAATTATTTTCTCTAAAATTACCTCTAATATATCACCAAAACTTCCTAAATATAGTGAATGTGAGAGTGAGTGAGTGAGTGGGTGTTAAATACATACAACATATAATAATAATAATAATAATAATAATCAATCAATAATATAATAAATCCTACTAGAAAGATTTTTACGAATTTATAATAATAATAAAAAAATGAACTGGAAACAAATTCATAAACTTTGTTATAATAATAATAATAATAATAAGATATTAATAATATTATATTATAATTATATAAAATTACTCTCATATTTGGTTTAAAATGAATTTTAATTTGACTACTATATTTATTTATTTACCTATATTATTATATATGAGTTATAATAATTATAATTTATAACTTTAATTAATTATTTTATATTATATTATTATAACATTATTCAATATTATAATATAATAAACAATTTCTAGGTGGATTTAATTAATATAAAACTTATATAATTATTATAAAATTTTAATCAAACTACTTAGAGAAACTCTGAATATAAATTAATATAATTATTCATTATTATTATTTATTATAATTAATTTAATATATATTATAATATAATAATAGTAGTATATTAATAGATAGATATAATATATTATCAATATATATATATATAAATATATTAAATATATTATTATAATATATATATATTATATATAATATATATTTAATTATTATAATATATATATAATATAAATATATATATATTAAATAAATATAATTAATATTATTATTAATATTATTATAATTATTTAATAGTATAATAAATAATTATATATATAATAATATATTAATTATAATATATATACTATATTAATATAATATATTCACAGGCCGTCTATAAAAGTGAATGCGCTTGGCACTCTGAAGTTCGTTAATTTTAAAAATGTTATGTTTTATAATATATATAATGTGGACTTCATGAGGTACTCTTGATGTAGCCAATCATGCAAGCGTGTTGGAAATATATTAATAACTGTCTATAATATATATAACCTTTGTTAATTGGTCCTAGAAGGACTAA
>JABUQX010037510.1:0-7500 GCA_015478945.1 Trachelipus rathkii | reverse complement strand
AATATATATACTATATATATTTAATATATACATAATATAAATATATATACTATATATATATACTATATTAACTATATATATATACTATATATATATATATATATATAATATTGTTATATATTTCTGTACATTCTCTCCTAAAACAAAAATTTTCCAAAGCCTTGCTCCCGAAAAAAAATTCTGTCCATGGCCCTTGTATATACACAAACGGTCGCTTTGATCTCGGCCCATATTTCCATATTATATAGTGACACCTTGAGGACATCTACGACACCGACACACACACCACAACATCATATATAGGATCATATTATATTAATAAATGATATAGTATACTTATATTAACCTTTACACCTATGGCTCAATTATATACTAGGTAAATACATATATATATAATATATATATTTTAGTGTATTATGTTTATGATTTATATCTGTATACAATATATTACATACATGATCTTCGATAATTATAATATATTTACCATATCTCTTGATACCACACGCGCGCACACACACACTAAATTCATAACTAATGTTTACTATTATGTAATATAATTACTATCCAGGTATAGTGACTAACATTAATATACATGAATAGTATTTATACCGTTATCGTTAGTATATCTTACATATATTTTTTAATTGGATTTGCATTATATATCGTATTTATTATAGAAAGATAGGGCCTACCATATATTGTAATTATTCACTATGCCCTAACTAATTTTTCACTTATAATATTGAGATATATATATATGCGATTCTAGGATGTGACTCTTGTAAGCACCTTTCGTGTTAACCTATGTGAGAACCAACATGGATTATGTGTTTCTTATACTTAAATAGAACAGACATATTTTCTCTGTACAACTTTTTTCAGTATTATGTATAGTTTTTTTTTATGATGTCTCTTCTGCTTGCGTCATATATATAATTTTATAGTTATTTTTTTTGCTTTTTCTAATAAAATGTTAAAAACATAAAAAAGGGTCTCCAAATTGAGATAAGCCAAATTAATTAGTTATTACCCCCTCTACAAATTCGCTTTACGCTTACATTATTAATTTAATCATCTTAGTAAAATCCACAATATAGTGTATGAAAATTGGATTTCTCTAAATACAGACGCAATTTGGAGTTTATTAGATTCCTAAAGTTATATCTTTAAGAGCTGTGTGAATGATATCTTTTATAAATATCAGTAATTTATCTTTCCCAAAACTTCTTATATATCTATACATATATCCATAATGTGTGCACACTCATTTCCTCAAGCCATTATATGTTACCCTTCTAATTCAAAATTTCGACTGATTTATACAAAACGTCATCGTAGTTAGTTATAAGAATATTTTTTCTACTTGTCACTCCTCTCTCTTACTACTCTCTTCATCTCCTCTCTCTCTCCTCTCTCTTTCTCCTCTTTCTCTATCTCTTTCTCTCTTACTCATTACTTACTCTCTTCTATCTATCTCTCTCTAAATATTATATTATATATAATATATAATTATATATAATATATAATATATATATATATTATATATAATATATATATATATATATTAATATATAATATTATATTTATATATATTATAATATTATAAATATATATATATATATATATTATATATAATATATTTTTAAATATATATATATATATATTATTATAATATATATTAATATATATATAATAATTCAATACTCGAAAGTTTTATTTATATACTTAACCAAAATTATCTATTATTAGTTGATAATACACGTAAGAGTGTGTATGGTTTATGATGCTACTCAATATCATTTAACTAGGGTAAGCAATATACAACTTAGGGATCGAATTGTGTAGGGTTTCTGTATAAATTAAAAAATGGTTCTGAATGAGTATAATAAAATATAATGAGCTAATATGCTATCTAAGTACCTATATGTATATTGGTGAATAATACCAATTTTATCCTCCAATCCAATAAAAGGTAATAAATAGAAAAAATAAAATTCATGATTATTTAATTATATAATTATTTTAATATAGTTTTATTTCTTCATTTGTTTTATATAGAATCTTGTTTTAGTTATGTTGTTATTATCGAGAAATCTATGTTTTGCTGTTTTTGATTTGTTGTTGTTGTTGTTGTTTTTGTTGTTTAGTTGTTTTCGGAGTATAGTTTAGTTTTCTGGAGGTTGTTTGTATGTTGTTGTTGTTGTTTTTGTATGTCTTGTTTTTGATTGTTCATCCAGTTATGTTGTTGTTTGCGTTTTAATGTTGTGATGTTTATTAGCTCCGTTTGTGATCTGTCTCGTATATATATATATATATGCTTAGTTAAACTAATTATGACTTTATCATAGTGGTTCGATGTCGTTATTGTCGTTGTCGTTGTCGTTATGTCGTATGTGTCTGATATGTCGTTTGATCTATATTGTTGTTAAAGTATTTAGTAGTTGTATTGTGTTGTTATTTCGTGCTCGTATGTTGTTATATAATTATATATTAATGTTATTATTTTAGACGTTGGTTGTTGTTTTTGTTCGTTATATATATATAATATATTATATGTTTATATGTTGTTAGTGTTGATTCAATGTTGTTTTGTTGTTGTTGTAGTTGTTGTTGTTGTTGTTTGTGTTATGTTGTTGTTGTTGTTTATTATTTTTGATTGTTATGTTTGTCGTTTGTTGTTTGTGATTTGTATTTAGTCTGTTATTGCTTGATATGTTGTTGATTTGTGATGTTTGTATGTTTTTATGTTGTTTTCAGCTCATTGTTGTTTGTGTGATTTTGGATGTGTGGGCATATGTTTAGATTAGAACCGATAAGCATTGCGTATGTAATCTAATAATTTCGAATATCCTAGGTATGTTTGTTGTGTTAGTTTGTATTTAGTTGTTTGTTGTGTTTAGTTGTTGTTGTTGTGATTTAGTTGTTATGTGTTTTAGTTGTTGTTGTTGGTCGTTTATATATATATTATATATATATATATATATATTACTCTCCAGTGGGTAAAGGCCAGAGGCTTACGAAATTTCATCGGAGTTTTGAATTAATTGGGAAAACCAGGCGTCAAATTAAAACCTATATGCTCCTATACGCAAGCGCTGAACTTGGTTCGTTGTCGTTGTCGTCTCGTGTCGATATGTCGTAAAGGTAGTTGGAAAATTCAGATATATGGAGGTGTCGTGTAATTGTCTGTAGTTATCTGCTTGTGTTGTTGTTGTATGTTGTTTGTTTGTTGTTTGTTGTTGTTGTTGTTGTTTGTTGTTGTTGTTGTTGTTGTTGTTGTTGTGAAATATTGTATAGCGAGTAGATAGGATGGATAGTCGTGTAGAGTCGTCCAGATATAGCATTTGGCACTCGACACAAGATTAGAGACTATCGTTTTCTCTGAGTGATTTACAGTGTGCATATGAGAACAGAATGCGCACTTGAGCATAGCAGTTAATTCTGGACCGTGCGTAGAGTCGTTTGGTCATAGATAGAAAGAGGTGAGACTCCTGATAAAACAAAGTTCAAGGATAATCCACTCCTCAATAAGATAGGAGGTATACTAATTGGACTGTATATTATAATATTTAATACAAAAGATTTAGTGATAATTTGTGGATTGTATTGAAAATAATGGCTCCATATTTTCGAGCAAATTTTATGCTAATTTGTAGCTGTAAAATTTTAGATATTAGTAATTATATAGTGAGAGTATAAGTAAGTTCGACAATTTTCACCTACTACTAGTAATACGCATTTATCAACGAGAGAGCACTACTGTTATTTATTTAAACCTAACTCTACGAATATTGTATAATGTTATCTACTACTATATATATATATAAGGTACGGAGCAGTGACCGTAACTTAACTGTACATAGCAGTACATACTATGTGGTTATATATATACGGTTGAACAAAGAAGACACAAAGAGCCTTGATATAAATACCCAACTTTTACCTCTATAGAAATACTTGTATTATTATATTTAGAAAGTAATAAACTAATGAGATCTATATTAAAGTGAATAAGATCACTATAGATGAAAGGTAAAAATATATTGTCTATTTAATAACAGGAAAAAAATAGAGTAGTTTAGTAGGTGTATGTGTTTTGCTCAAATACTCACATGATAGATATATATAGTATTAATATAGTTTAGGTATAAGATATTAATGTTTAAAAAACAGATATAGGCATGAAGAAAACGATAGTAGCTATTGAGGTATTGAAACAATATACTCTGTTTTCTTTCTAACTCAAATTTATTATAGGTACGATAATAAAAAAATTAGAGGTTATCTTGTTGCTTATGACTGTATATACTTACTTCCTTAAACTATTATGTATTATATCAGTAGTATTGTTTAAAGTCATCTATTCAAATTTGAAATTAGTAATGAATGTATTGAGTGATTATGAGTACCTATAATAAAAGTGGTAGAGAGTGAGGTACCTATATATATATAAGTATAACATTAAATAATCGCAAAATAAATAAAAATAAGAGTTTAGAGAGGAGTTGGCTACTCACCTACTAGGGATAAGATGAAAGAATAAATGGGTTATATTGTAGTCATATCTACAACAGCAGCCATATAAATGATGATACTACTGAAGTGGAAAAAAAATTAAAGCTTTGTACCAGAAAGTTGATTTAACCGAAAGTAAAGAGGACAAGTCGGAGAGAAGGAACGAAGAATCACCAATCGCTAATGGGGCCAATTACAGAAGCCTTACTGGCAATCAGAGAAAGATTAGAAGGTTAAGATGTTTCTAAATCTTCTTTTGTTAAAGAATAAAATCGAAAACTTTAGGAAGAATAGATGGTTAAATTCGATATATATATAGGACGAATAATAGTATGTAATGCTGAATTGGTGAGTCTCAATTCATTCTTCTAAGCTTACTTAATGCTGGCTAATTGAATGTACCTCATCCAAAAAGGAGGAAGGTTGAAGTTGATTCTGCGTGTTGATAGGAAACATGTATTATAACTGAAAGCTAGTTATATTATATATAGGTTTTAAATCAATTGACTACAGTATACACATAAAAATTTTTAGGAAAACTATTGATAGGTGAATATATATATATACAGGCAACTCCCAAATTAATGATAATGCATTACGATATGTTTATATACTCATATCATAGTAAGAGTACTCTAGAATTAATATAATATTCACCTGTGATAGAAAATACCTTGTTGAAAGAGTAGACAGTGACGTGTTTGTAATAATTTGCCTTAACCATGCGTATGAGTAATTTAGATTATAATATATATATTGTGGATAAATATATTTGTGTTTAAGTAAACAGTCACTTATTGCACTTAGTGCACTAGATTTATGTTAACTGACTAGTGCAATATTACCTGATTACAAGAGTATATGTCAAATTAGTATGGATGGATGAGAAGAAGCAAAGTTGGAGTTGACATTTTTTATTAATATTATTATGTGATCTCAATTAATTATTGATTAATGTGATGTGTTGAGATGTGTATATAATGGATAACTCTCATGTAAATTATTATTGATTGTTGTATTTTTTTATGAATCGATAATTAGATTCTGAGATAATAATTAAAGTATATTTTTAAGTAATGTGTTTCTAGACATGATACTCGTCTTTGTTTTGTACTGTTGTGGTATATAATAAATGAGTGTTATAATATTATTTATGATATTAATTTGATAAGAGACAACGATAATTCTGATAAACCAAGATTTATCTGATATTTTATATTCTAGTGATTATAAGTGATATGTGTAAATGATTTATTTATCTCATCTTCCTTATTATTTATTTATTATATAATTATATATTATTATTTATTATTATTTTATTATATATTATTATATTATTATTATTATTATTATATATTATTATGTATTATTATTTATTATTTAGTATATTATATTTAATTTATTATTATTATTATATATATTTTTGCGATTTTTATTTATACAAATTATTTTGCAATACAGTTATTAATATATTATTTTGTGATATTTTTATGCTATTTAATTTTGCTACATTAATTTTTTTAAGATCTATTTTATATTTATTTTGCAATATTTATTATAATTATTATTATTTAATTATTACATTAATTTTTTTAAGACATTTTGATATTTATTTTTATAATTATTATATTATTATTGGTTTAATTATATATCCTTATTTTAATATTATTTTTAATGTTATTATATAATATTAATTAGTGTGAGATAAATTAGTTTAATACTTTTGATTTATAAAAATTTTAATATATATTGTTATATTATTATTATTATTATATTTAGTGCTATTTACTTCATGGGGAGTTATTGTGCTTATATATTTATGATATATACTTCTATTCAGAGCACATGATTTAATATCTCTATCAAATATAAATTTTTAATATTTTCAATGCTAAAAAGATTGTTAATATTAATTAATAATAAACTGATATATTATTTATATCTAATTATCACATTGATAATATTTAATAATTTTTAATAATAAAATACAATTAAATGAAAATCTCAAATATAATATATATCCTATTTAAGAAATTTAATTCAGATCTAAATTAAAAGTTTATCCATTCAGTTTGTTTTTTTTTTCAAATTCGTAGCACTGCTCTTGTTTATTTCTCGATTTCGTTTGTGGTCATGGTGTTTGTTGTTGTTGTTGTTGTTGTTGTTTGATTGTTGTGATTTGTTGTTGTTTGTTGTTGTGTTGGTTGTTGTTTGTTATTTTTTATATTATTATTATTATTATTATATTAATTATATATTTAATTATTATTATTATATAATATTAATTATTATTATTAATATTATTTATTATTATATATATTATTTTAATTATTTAATTTATACATTTTAATTTAATTAATTTTATATATTATTATATTATATTAATTTTATTATTATTATTTATATATTTATAATTATATATATATTATTAATTATATTTAATTATTTACTATTATCTATTATTATTATATTTATTAATTATATATATAATTTTTTAATTTATAATTATATAATTTATATAATTAATTTTTATTATTATTTAATTATTATATATTATTATTTATATTATATTTATATTATTAATTCTAAATATTACCATATATTATACATTAAGGTTAGAATCTTCATTCATTTAATTATTTGATTATATTATTTAATTATTTATATTAATTTATAATATATTATTATTATAATTATATTGATTATTATTATTATATTTTAATTTATTATTATAATTACTTTATATTATTTATAATTACTTACTTTTGTTTAATTAATAATAACTAGGTTAGTGACAAGTAAATTATAAAACTCTAAATCTTATCTCAAGTTATCATGAGTTTTTGAAACTATGAAAGTTTACCTCATATAGTATTAATCATCAAAATTTATTGTGACAAAATTTCAAGAATTAGACTATATAAATGTAATTATTTTATAATAATAATAATAATAATAAAAACTAATAATATAATAATCTATATT
>JABUQX010037509.1:60000-62500 GCA_015478945.1 Trachelipus rathkii | reverse complement strand
TGGTTGCATCTGAACTTCTAAGAAGAGGACCTCTAAAGAGAGATTTGCAAAAAACTAGGAAAGCTACAATCAGAAGTTAATTTTGAAGTAAAATATGAATCTGGTAACACCTTTGAACTAAAGGCAAGTTATACAGAGTTTACTCTATTTAATTAGGCCTGCCGTTGTTGACATATTTTTAAATTCCCTATAAACAGGCAATATTATATAATATATTATAATATATATTATTAATATATTAGTATATATTATATATATATATATATATATTTATATATATATTATATAATTATAATTAATAAAATATATATAATATATGATATATATATATATATTATATATATATATATAATATTCATTATAGATTATATATAAAGATTAAACATTCATATTCATTTTATAGTATTGTGTCCAATACTATTATTTTACACTATGTTTTTTTTTAGATCATAGTCTTTATTTGCCTGGTGATTTGTAAAGTAGCCTACGCCATAAAGTGCGATAGAATGAAATTTGGTCAGTTGGAGTATAGGAAAAGCCTATGGGCTTATTCAGAACTTCACGAGTCTGAAACTTTTTTTTCTAAAGATGTCATTTTTTTTATATACCGTACTTCATTATAATTTATTTAGAGCCCATGCTGTGATTTTTATAAAAATGTCAGATGACTGACCAAAACTTTACAATTACCATCTATAGTTTACACCAAAATCTATTTAAAAGTTACGGCCAACCTGCCTTTCATGGAGTACTTGGTCGACTAAAATACAAAAAAAGTAACACACAAACATGGTTCAGACATAGTTGCCAGAATATATATATATATATATATATATATATATTAACAGATATTTCGGCAGTTATTATATATATTTATATATATATATATATTATATAATATATATATATATTATATATATATTATATATATATATATATAATATATATATATATATATATATTATATATATACATATATATATAATTATTATATATAATAATATATATATAATTATATATATTTATATATTATATTAATAAGGCCAAACTAAAGAACGTTTACCCCGCATTCATCATAATTGATATTCTCGAAAAACTAAGATTTAGGTACAAAGAAAACTGATACATATATGGAATCAGCAGTATGAATATTATGTATGGTAAAATGAATAAAAAATAAAATAATTTTACTTTTTTTTTTTTTTTTATATCTTACCTTAAACTACTCGATAGGTAGAGATAAAATAACTTAATAACATATATGGGAATCAGCGTAATTAAAATTTCTTTTAAGGGTGCTCGAAGCTACGGTTGGACAGGGGTGGTAGGACGTTTTCCATTACCCCGATAAGGGGAGGGGCGGAGGGTAACCCCGGTCGAACACCAAATTAACCAAAGAGCTGGGAGGTTCCGGAGACCTCCCCGGAGAGGGGAGGGAAATAGTCCTACCCGTCGTTCCCCCAGGAGGCCGTGAAAGACCCCGACTCTTTGACTTTTGCTCGGTTATACCCTGGTGGATATTCTTTTAGTTTTTAATATAATTAGCGATTAGGCCATTACTAATAACATTATTTCAGGAGATGTCTTTTCTTTTTTTAAAGTTGCCATCAAGAGCATAGTCCTATCTAAGGAGGGGAGAACTTTGTAGATAAGTGAGTTCAAACAAGGATCTAATGAAATATCAATATTTTTTCTGATAATCGTGTTATAGTATTATAATAATATATATATAGTATATATATATATATATAATAATATATTATATATATATACTTATATAATAGTATAAATTATATTATATATATATATATATATTGGTGCAAACTAAAAGAAGTTACCCGCTTGATATCTCGAAAACTAAGATATATATATAGTATATATATATATATAATATATATATATATATTATATATATATATATATATATATAATATATATATATATATATATATATATAATATTATATATATATATATATATATTAATATATTATATATATTATATGATGTACAAAATTGTATACCCCGCATGATATCTCGGAAAAAACTAGATAGGTACAAGAAAACTGAAAACATATATGAATCAGGCGATGAAATTTGTATGGAAAAAAATGAAAAAAAAATTTAATTTTTTTTTTTATTTTTTTTTTTTTTTTTTTTAATCTCAAAACTACGATAGGTACAAGAAAACTAATAACATATTTAGATTCAGCGTATATAAAATATGTATTATAAAAGATTTTTTTTTAATTAAAAGAATACCCCAGGGGTAAACCGCAAAGATCGGGGTCTCTCGGCCTCTGGGGGACGACGGGTAGGACTATTTCCCCCCCCCTACGGGGTATGGAAACGTCCCCCCTCTGTCCCACCGTCGGTTCGAGCCCCCTAAAAGGATTTTTTACGCTGTCCATATTATTTTATTAGTTTTCTTTCTCACCTATCGTACGTTTTGGAGATATAAAAAAAAAAAAAAAAAAAAAGTAAAAATATTTTTTTTTCAT
>JABUQX010037509.1:45000-55000 GCA_015478945.1 Trachelipus rathkii | reverse complement strand
AGATTTTTTTTTTTAACTAAAAGAATACCCAGGGAAACCGCAAAGAATGCAAAGGAGTGGGGGTCCTCTCGGCCTCCTGTGGGGACGACGGGGAGGACTATTTCCCCCCCTCGGGGGAGGGTCTCTCCGGAACCCCCGCTTTGGTATTTGGGTTGTCGCGGGGGTTCCTCCGCCCCTCCCCTACGGGGTATGGAAAACGTCCCCCCCTCTGTCCCACCGTCGGCTCGAGCCCCCTAAAAGGAATTTTTTATACGCTGATTCCATATATGTTATTAGTTCTTCTACCTATAGTAGTTTTGGAGATATAAAAAAAAAAAAAAAGTAAAATTTTTTTTGTCATTTTCCATACAAATTTCATACGCTGATTCCATATATGTTATCAGTTTTCTTGTACCTATCTTAGTTTTCGAGATATCATGTGGGTAACTTCTTTAGTTGGCGTGCCTTATATATATTATATATATATATATATTATATAATATACGATATACCTTATATAATATATATGTATATATATTATTCTAGTTCTACTATTCTATTATATATATATATATCTATATCATAACTACTACTCTATTGTATAGTATATGATAGTTACTAATATATATTTATATATATATATATATATATATATATATATATAATATATATATATATATATTATATAATATTATATATATATATTCTTTTGGCAGAACATGTCTGAACCATGTTTGTGTGTTACTTTTTTTTGTATTTTAGCCGACCAAGTACTCCATGAAAAGCAGGTTGGCCGTAACTTTTAAATAGATTTTGGTGTAAACTATAGATGGTAATTGTAAAGTTTTGGTCAGTCATCTGACATTTTTATAAAAATCACAGCATGGACTCTAAATAAATTATAATGAAGTACGGTATATAAAAAAAATGACATCTTTAGAAAAAAAAGTTTCAGACTCGTGAAGTTCTGAATAAGCCCATAGGCTTTTCCTATACTCCAACTGACCAAATTTCATTCTATCGCACTTTATGGCGTAGGCTACTTTACAAATCACCAGGCAAATAAAGACTATGATCTAAAAAAACATAGTGTGAAAATAATAGTATTGGAAAACATACTATAAATGAATATCAAAATATTTTATATATATATATATATATATATATATATATATATATATATATATATATATATATATATATATATATATATATATATATATATATATATATATATATATATATATATGATATTTTAATAAAAATTTATATAAATTTATATATATATATATATATATATATATATATATATATGCTGTTTTAGGAATTTAAAAATATGTCAACAACGGCAGGCCTAATTAAATAGAGTAAACTCTGTATAACTTGCCTTTAGTTCAAAGGTGTTACCAGATTCATATTTTACTTCAAAATTAACTTCTGATTGTAGCTTTCCTAGTTTTTTGCAAATCTCTCTTTAGAGGTCCTCTTCTTAGAAGTTCAGATGCAACCAAACAATATTCATGTATTCATTTTTCCTGTTATGATATTTAAAAAACATATCTAAATTCTTGTTGCTCTTTGAAATGTGGGAGTGTTGTTGTTGAAAATATAGTGTTTTCTCATAACTGTAAAGAGATGGTTATCCTTTGTAGGGAATTTTTGGAAAAGTGCAATTTTTACAACAGGCCTTTTATAAACAGTTCTATTTTAGGTATATATATGAAGTTTCTAATTATCTGCTCTTCAAGAAAGGCTATTTACTGATATTGCAGGGAAAATGGTTTTGTTTAATTTTGATGATAAGCAAGTCGCTTTTCCTCTGTTACACTCTTTTTAGATTATTTTCCAATTAAATTCATAGGTTAATTGAAAGGATATTTTCAAATTCATATCTTCTTTCAAAATTAACTTCTAATTGTAATTTTCCTAGTATTTCCAAATCTTACCTTAGAGGCAGGCACTCTTCTTCCTAGTTCACATGCAACCAAACATTATTCATGTATTCAGTTTTCCTGTTATAATATTTTAGCAGCATATTCTAATTCTTAATTATTGCTCCTTGAAATGTGGGAGTGTTGTGGATGAAAATATGGTGTTTTCTCATAACTCTCAAAAGATGTTTTATTTGTAGATAATTTTTTTGAGAATAGCAACTTTTACAACAATCCTTTTTATGATAAATTAGCAAGTTGCCTTTCCACTATTACTCTTTTCCAATTTATTCTACAGGGAATTGTCAAATTTATAGATATTTAAATAAAAAATGGAATTTGCCATTGTGCTCTTTACGGAGGAAAATGGTGCTTCAGCTATTGTTTCAACAAACTGGATCAACTGCGATAAAAACACCTGTTTTTACCCAAACGTTATCTCTGAAGGGAGAAAAAATAAGCTACTGATTTCCAGACAAGCTCCAGGCGACAATTGGCCTGAATACCCAGTTAGGGTTTTAAAAGAATTTGGTAAGTTTAAGACTGATCTCATTTCCTTATAATATATATATATATATATATATATATATATATATATATTTATTATTTATATATATATATATATATATATATATATATATATATATATATATATATATATATATATATATATATATATATATATATATATATATATATATATATTGATAAGTTGATAAGTAAACTGCATTGATCGCAGTGTTAATAGGTATTGATAAAAATACCCCCTTAAGCATTTCACCCTGCTGGGAATCGAACCTGGACCCTAGCAGATGAACGTGTATGTGTTTGACCACTACGCCACGATGAACTAAAAGAAGAACTCGACAATACTTCCTATGCTGAATGTGTTGGTGGTACGTTTCTGAGTGGAACTACCACCAACATCAGTAGGCTTCTGAATGGAATCAAAGGTATGTATGACGATAGTGAAGCTTGTGTAAGTATAAATGAAGTTGAAAGTGATTGGTTTAATATTAATAGCGAAGTGAGGCAGGGATGTGTTATTTATGTCTCCTTGATTATTTAATTTGTATACGGCTGGAGTTATGAAAAAATAAGAGGATGAGTGGCAAGGGAAGGTTAGAATGATGGAGAATGGAAGAGAGTTGAGAGTGCCTTATCATATGTGGATGATTTGGTTTTGTGTTGCTTATCTGAAGAGAGTTTGAGAGATTTGGTAGAGGGGTGTGGCAGGGTGTGTAAAAGGAGGGGTTTGAAAGTAAATGTTGATAAGAGTAAGGTTATAGCAATGAGGAGGGGAGTTCGTAGTGTGAAGTCATGTTAGATGATGAGCAACTGGAACAAGTGTCTTGAATTTAAATATTTGGGATATATGTTGGATGAATAGGGAACGGATGATGCAGAGTGTAGCAGGAAAGTTGTGAATGGTAGGAAGGTGGATGGTGCAATTAAATCCTTGTTGGATGTCTTGAGTATGCTAGGGTTTTGCATGATGGTATGTTGTTACCTGTGTTAATGTATAGTAGTGAAACTATGGTCTGGAATAAGAGATAGCTATAGATCTTTGGTACAGTGTGTTCAAGTAGACAATCTTAGAGCGTGTTAGGTGTTAGAAGAATTGATAAAAGGAGGAATGAATGCATTAGGGGGTTGTGTGGTGTGAAGAAGGAGTAAATGAGAGAATAAACGAGAGTACATTGAGATGGTTTGGTTATGGATGGATGATAGTCGATTGGTTAAGTGGATGTATAGTGGTGAGTGTGTTGGGAATCAACTGGCTTGGAGAAAGAAGAAAAAGTGGATTGAGCCAGTAAAGGAATGCTTGAAGGAGAGGAATGTGAGTTTGGCAGAGGCAAGAAGAAAGGTGCATAATAAGAATGAATTGCGGGGTTTTGTGATGGGGTATGGTTGTGGGCCTCAACCAGGGAATGAACCCTACATTGGCAAGATGCCACAGTGAGGGTCCATCGCAGTCTCGTGAAACCACTAGGGTGGATTTTTTTGACTGCAATTTCTCAATTTGCGTTATGTCTTCAACTACTTTAGTTCCGGTGTATGCTACACACCTCACCCCCAATCTAGAAATAGGAGGAAGATGATGATGATGAATATATATATATATATATATATATATATATATATATATATATATATATATATATATATATATATATATATATATATATATATATATATATATATATATATATATATATATATATATATATATATATATATATATAAATTAATTAATTTTAATATATTTTTTGTAAGCAAATTTAATTACCTTAATTAACTTACCCCAAAATTATCATTTTTGACCCCAAATTGGGGTATATTATGATTTCAGTTTTTTTCTAATAATTTGTTAAATGAATCAATAATACTATTTATATTATAGAGTGCATACCGACATATTTTTGGATATTTGGTAAATGACAATACAACTTACATACTTGATGGTGGAAAGTTTTGTGTTTTGTGTTTTGTTTTGTGTCATTTGGAGTTTCTTTGTTGTTTTTTGTCAGCAGTGACTGACTGACAATGACATCTATGACTTGAATTAAGGTAGGAATTAGTCTTTTCCAATTAACTAGTCTAAAAGAAAGACACACACACATGCCCTGTGAGTTAATATATAGACTATAAACCAAACGAAGAGCTTTAAGAAAAATAACATTTAATAACTTGTATATTCTTCTTTATGTATTTTGATATATTATTACTACTATTATTATTTTCATTACAGTAATTATTATAATAATTATTGCATTATTATTATTATTGTTATTATTATTATTATTATTATTATTATTATTATTATTATTATTATTATTATTATTATTATTATTATTATTATTATTATCATTTTTATTATTATTTTTTTTTCACTGAACCGGTCTTTGTAAATATCAAATATATTTATTATACCCAAAAATTTAGAACAAAAACTTTCATTTTTGAATTACTCTGTTAAACATTCCATGCTAATCCTCATTTATATACTCAACAGCTTGAGACAGCTCCTTCTTGAAGCAAAAGTACAGATGAGAGATCGATTCTACCAGGAGGGTTACTGAAGATCACCACTACAAAGGGGAATATCTTGGTACAGAAGTATTACTCTGCATTGAAAACCTGGCCTCCTCAAACAAACGACAACTTACTTCAATTTCGGTTAGTAATTTTCTGTTGTTTATTTCTGGGACCTCAAATCCCCATAACACTATATATATATATATATATATATATATATATATATATATATATATATATATATATTACAGCAATAAGAAGAAGTATATACATATGTATCTGAACAGCATATATCCATATCATTATATATATATATATATATATATATATATATATGTAATTCTCGTCCTCCTCCTCCCCTCCTCCTCCTCCTCCTCTTTTCTTCAAGACTGGGGGTAAGGTGCGTGACATGCACAGGAAACATAAAAGTAGTAGAAGAATATGACACAAGTCGAAAGAAAGCACAGCCTTACCGCCCTTTATACCGATTAGTGAGAACTGTCGTTGTCAGAAAATCCACCCTACAGCTTCACGGAGCTTCACGGGACCCTCACTATGGCATCTCGTCAGTGTGTGGTTCATCCCTTGGGACCAGGTGGGCCACAAACATACCCCCTCACAAAACCCCGCCATTCACTCCTGTTATGCACTTTTCTTCTCGCCTCTGCCAAACTCACATTTCTCTCTAGGAATTCCTTTACTGACTCAATCCACTTTTCCTTCTGTCTACCAGTCGGTCGATTCCCAACACACTCACCACTACACATCCGCTTAACCAACCGACTATCATCCATGCTTTCCACATGACCAAACCATCTCGATGTTTTTTCATTTATTCTAATTTATCCCTTTGTTCACACCACAACTCTCTAATACGTTCATTCCTTACTTTATCAATTCTTCCCATACCTAACACGCCCCTAAGATTGTCCATCTGAATACATTTCATTTTAGATTTATACCTCTTATTCCAGACCGTAGTCTCACTACTATACATTAACACAGGTAACAACAAACCCTCATATAAGACCCTAGCGCACTCAAGACTTAGTCCTTTCACATCCATCAACGATTTAATTGCACCAGCCACCTTCCTACCATTCAAAACTTTCCTACTACACTCTGCATAATCCGTTCCCTTTTCATCCATCATATATCTTAAATATTTAAGCTCACTTGCTCCAGCTGGTCATCATCTAACATAACTTCACACTGAGACCATCCTCACTCACAACCATAACTTCTTAATCTTATCTACGTGTTTACTAAACTCCCCTCCTTTTACACACCCTGCCAAATCTCTCTACTAATCCTTTCAAACTCTCTTCAGATTCACCAGATTGTAGAGGTGGTGTTTGAGGAACCCGTATTCGCCAGATTGTAGAGGTGGTGTTTGAGGAACCCATATTCGCAAGATTGTAGAGGTGGTGTTTGAGGAACTCGTATTAAGAAGAATATAGAATATAGATGGAATGAGATTCTTGAGCTTCTGATGAATTAAGCCTTTTAAGTAACATCAGGTATGGGTAAAATTATTATGTATTTATGTATTTTTGATATTATCATGAACTATTATTGGTATTATTTCTATTCTTATAATTGTTGTTATTATTTTATTATTAATAGTGGATTGTTTTTTTTTTTTTTGTATTTTAGTATTGAAATGCTCACATTGAAGTATCGGTGAAGGTAGAGATCAACTGGTTGCTTTGAAAAGTAGAAAGGGGAAAAGAAAAAAAACGACACTAACGTAGATTGCCCAGGTACTAAATATTATTATTATTATTATTATTATTATTATTATTATTATTATTATTATTATTATTATTATTATTATTATTACTTGTTTTTATTTTCTTTCGTAATTTATAATTACAATTTTATATGATAATACAATTTGAGTGTTTCTTAATATTATTTATTAGATTAATTAGTAGTCAATATTATTTTATTCATTGAATAATGAGAAGTTGAAAGTTTTTAAGTCAATTTTATTAATTTGGTAATTATTTCTTTTTTTACTAATGATATATAGGGTTTGCTTTTTTTTTTATTTTCAGTTTTTTTTCTTTTTTTTGGTGGCTGAATTTGAAGCGGCATCGGTGGAGATACGACTGAAGAAAAATTAAGTACCTAGCTAACGACCATCTTGAAAGGGTGCACTTAAGTATTTAAAATTGACCGGGGAACTATACAAAGTGAAAAAGAAAGATTTAGATTGAGTCGAAAAGAAAAAAAACAATAAAAAACCGATAAACAAAAACTATTTATGGAATTGAAAGGGCGAAGGGCTGCAATAGTGGGAGAAACTTAAAAATTAAAAAAACACAAACTGAAAATACAAGTAGAAAAAAAATGAAAATACGTTGAAAAAGACAAACTGAAAATAGTTTGAAAAAGTATAAACTGAAAATAAAATAAAAGTGAATTTGAGAACAAATTTTGAAAATTGCAACAGTGGAATATATATATATATATATATATATATATATATATATATATATATATATATATATATATATATATATATATATATATATATATATATATATATATATATATATATTAAAAAAAAAAAAAAAAAAAATATATATATATATATATATATATATATATATATATATATATATATATATATATATATATATATATATATATATATATATATAAACAAAATTAAAAAAAAAAAAAATAATAGTAAAGATACCGGAAATTGTGAAATAAACTATTGTAGAAAGGGACGTTTTTTTCTATTTATATTGAACATTTGATATATTTTTTTATAATTCTAAATTCCGACATTTC
The DNA here is from genome assembly GCA_015478945.1 of Trachelipus rathkii. NCBI lineage: Eukaryota > Metazoa > Arthropoda > Malacostraca > Isopoda > Trachelipodidae > Trachelipus > Trachelipus rathkii. The sequence continues at coordinate 47,246 of JABUQX010037509.1, read as the reverse complement.
ATATATCGCGAATAATACTTTTGTAGTTTATGAATTGACAATTGGTAACAGTTCTTTTTATTGTGCTTATATATTTGTATCGTGGTATAACGTTTTGGTAGTATTGGTATACTAGTTTTTTGTGTAAAATATAATTGATGTTGGGATACGGTGTAGTGTTCTGTCGTAACTAATATTTTTTAATAAAGAAAAGATAGAGGTGACTAGGTGTCATATTGTTTTTATTCTGATTGTTTATAATAAAGAACATCACTGCTGGTTTAATTTCTATTGTAGTAATCCTAATAAACTTACAAAGTGTGTGTGTGAATTATATCCTCCTTCAGTTGCCCTGGAAGATGGCCCCGCGATAAAATTATAGTAGTAGTAAGGTAAAGTAAATCCGCTACAGTACTCAACTATAGCTACACATCGACGATTCAGTTTTTTTAATTTGCATATTCTGATGATGAAGATTTGGGGTAGAAATCTGCAAAAGAGGAGGTGCTTCGCTTCCCGTAACCCATCCTGATAGTTTTTTTTAACAAAATTGGCTACGTTTAAATAGGTAAAATGTGTAACCGTCAGCTGAATTGTGGCAAACATTTTGTTTTCATAATTTTTTTATATATGAAATATATATATATATATATTATATATATATAATATATATATATATAATATAATATATATATATATTATATATATATATATATATATATATATATATATATATATATATATATATATATATAAATAATTAACAACATTTAATTTTATAAATAACAAAATTTATACCTAATTTTAACAGGTATTTGGTAAATATTGTTTTTTTTTATAAAAACGTTCTGTTGAAAATGACCAAAGTATAGCTAGACCCAAATCAATTTTTGCTAACTCAGTTTATTGTTTGTATATTTTAAGAATGCTTTTAAATTTTTTGGCTGATCCTCAAGATAAATCATCATTCTCGACACAAACAAAAAAGAAGTGACGACCAAAACTGATCGATATTTAGCTATCTTGGGGTACCTTCTCCAGAACTTATAGAAAAAAAACTTCTTACCAAATACCGGTCCCGGGCGGTGTACTTCCCAGAAAAAAAAAACATTGTAATCCTTGCTTACATTGAAAACCAGACTAGAAAAAGAACCAATTTTTTTTGCAATTCCGTGCAAGTATTTTAGTAATTTATTAAAAAATTGAAATGTTTAGGTATGGTGTGAATGTAAGCAGAGTTGGCTTGTAATTCATTTAAACCCAATTGGATGGATTGTAGGAAATTACCATCCATCCAAATTTGGTTTGCAATAAATTACAAACAAACTCTACTTACAACCATGCACACTCTACCTACAAATTTAAATTTCTCATAAGAAATTACTAAAATGCTTACACGGAATTGCAAAAAACTGGTTCTTTTTCTAGTCTGGTTTTGGTAAGCAAGGATTACAGTTTTTTCTGGGTTTAGCCAGCCTTTCCGAATGATGAGCCATTGTCCATCTTACGGTAAGCTTATTGAAGCACGGTTAAAGCAACCTTATAAAGTAAGCTTACAAACCACCTGTTCCAGTGTCAACTAGCAAATCTTACCGTAGCCTTATCATAAGCTTAAGGCTTGTCATTTTCCACCCTACGGCAACCTTTTCATCCGTATCACGGCAAGGGTGCGATAAGGTTTTTGGAAGCTTAAATTGCTATCTGGGTATATATATATATATATATATATATATATATATATATATATATATATATATATATATTATATATATATATATATATATATATATATATATATATATATATATATATATATATATATATATATATATATATATATATATTTTAAAATATTATATATATATATATATATATATATATATATATATATAATATATATATATATATATATATATATATATATATATATATATATATATATATATATATATATATTATATATATATATATATTTATTTAAATATATAATAATATATATATATATATATATATATATATATATATATATATATATATATATTAGTGTTTGACCGCCGCCGATGGAGTCGGACGCACTGAAAACAGCATAGGAGAAGAAAGAAAGAAACAGACAGAAAACCGAGAAGAACCAGAAAAATGAAGATGGGAGAGCTATTCAAGGAAAGCTCCGAATAGTTCTAAGGGTCATGCAAAATAGGATTAAAATTAAAATGATTTATCGGAAAAAGAATAAAAATTTTTAGCCATCCTTAATAAATTACGTTTTA
>JABUQX010037509.1:2500-35000 GCA_015478945.1 Trachelipus rathkii | reverse complement strand
TTTGTCTTAAACAAAGTTACCATGTAAAGTTCCTCATTTAGTAGGTAAGTGAGTTAGGAAGGTGCAAAGATGATGCTGTGAATATTGGTGTTTATGTTCCATAGATGTGGTTAATTATTATTATTATTATTAATTATTGATTATTATTATTATTATTTTGATTATTATTATTTATTATTATTATTATTATTATTATTATTAATTATTATTAGTTATTCATTATTATTATTATTATTATTATTATTATCAATTATTGTTATTATTATTATTATATTATTATTATTATTATTGATTATTCATTATTATTATTATTAATTATTATTATGTATTATTCTTATTATTATTATTATGATTATTTATTAATATTATTATTTTCATCATTATTATTATATTATTATTATTATATTATTATTATTAATTATTATTATTATATTATTATTGATTATTATTATTATTATTCATTATTATTATTATTAATTATTATTATTATTATTATTATTTGATTAGTACTTCTGTTTGGTTAATATTATTGCCTGTGTGTGGCGGGATTCAGTGATTAGTGTAGCTCATTCCATCATAGTAATATTACTTTATCAAATAATTATTATTATGTAAGGCAGTTAAATATTGGTATTGAAGTAACATTACGAGTCATTATTATGATCAACATTATATTTGTATTATTATTGTTATTGTTGTATCCGTTCCCGAGTAAATATTGCCTGGAATACTATCAACCAATATTCCTAGTTATTATTTCATCCTTATTCTCTAAAACAGGTCGTACCTGTAATAAATCAACCCTATAAAAAGCAGTGGTCCCTATATTATAGAGCAGCGAATACCTGTTCAAGGTTACTTACTTTAACGTTGCACAGAGTTTCCGTAGCCAACTCGTCACATCTACGGAACATAAACAACAATATTCACAATACCCCTTGCCCCTTTCTAACTCATTTACCTACTAAAGGAAGAACTTTACAGGTAACTTTATTTAAGACAAAAAGCTTGTAATGGTACAAAGATAATATCCTCCAAATTGTCCCCCTATTTCGTAAACACCCTGTATATATAGATATATAATATAGTAATATATATTAACATATAATAGTATTATATATATATATATTAATATATAGTATTTATACTTAATTTTATATATATATATGATATTAAATATATATATAATATATATATATATATACTATTATTATTATATATATATATAATATATATATATATATATATATTAATATATATATATATTATATATATTATATTATATAATAATCATATATATATATATATATATATATGAGAGTATGTTGTAAAACCTGTGTTAATGTATAGTAGTGAGACTATGGGTTTTGGGAATAAAAGGTATAGATGTTCTAAAAGTAAATGGGTTCCAGATGGGAACAATCTAGGGGCGTGTTAAGGTGGTTGCAGAGAATATAATATATAGAATGAACGTATTAAGAGAGTGCTGTGGTGTGGGGTAAATTACGAGAATAAATGAAAAGTCGTTGGAGATGGTTTTCATCATGTGAAAGGATGGAATGGATAGTCCGGTTTTTGTTAGAGTGGATGTATAGTGTTGAGGTGTCCTGGGAATCGACGGCTGGGACGACCCGAGAAAAAAGTGAAATAGAGTCAGTAAAAGAAATGCTGGAGAGGAGAAATGTGAGTTGGCAGAAGGCGGAGCAGAAAGGTGCATCATAGTGGTGAATATCGTGGGTTTGGTAAAGGGGGTATTGTTTTGTGGCCCACCCGGGCCATAAGGGTTACCCATTGACGAGATGCCATAGTGAGGTGTCCGTCGCGGTCCGTGAAGCTCCTAAGGTGGTTTTCTGAATGCGACAAGTTCTCACTAAAAGCAGGTATAAGGGGCGGTAAGTTGGGGCTTTCTTTTCGACTTTCGACATATTCTTCTACTTCTTCTGTTTCTAGTGCATGCTTCCCACCTAACCCCCAGTCTTGGGGGAAGAGAACAGTGGGTGATGAATTGATGAGTGAATGTTGATAGTAACCCATATAGTATATTATATGATGTAATATATAGTATATACTTAATAAATAAGTATTATATATATTACTTATATAATATATATATATATAACACCCATACAACTTATATTATTATATTATACTATATATATATCTTATATATGATATATATATATATATATATATATATATATAATATTATGATATAATATTACAGTACTACTATATACACTCCCTATAGTATAGGTATATAGTACTATCTATATATATATATATATCTATCTAAATATATATATATATTACACAATACATACACTATAATACTCAGCTATGTAACTCCCATTAATACATTGTGAAACATTTTTAATTCTTCATGTTCGTATATATGCTAAGATTTGCGCGAGCAAGAGATTTAGCAAAGTCCAAAGTGAAAATATAAATACCATAACCCGATCAATGATTGACGTCCTTCCAGTCATGATACGCAAAGCTCACGCATCAACTTAACAAAGAATCAACAAAGATAAATTCACTCAATCTCTCTTGAATATTCCTGCACGTGGGTTTTTCAGGAAAACGGCTGCGAATCTCAGTTCGAGATACCAGAGTTCGCCGCTAGCAGTAGGTCAGAGGCGAGTTGCGAAAACCCGCGACTGGAAAGGCATTGCGACTTGCAATTCGGCCTGACAGAGAAAGTATGCTCCACAGAAGGGACTTTATTACTTTCTACTTTTATTGAATACTCTCTTTATTGTTTTCGATAAAAATTCATTATCAAGATATGGATTTCTACATTAACATCCTCGTTATATATGGGTCCTGCTCATAAAATAAGCCACCAATCTTGCAAAGTAATCCTATATAATCTGGTGAACCCGGAGAAAGACCCCACTCCAGAACTTCAATCAACCCGCTCTTGAAACAACAATGGCAGAAAAACTGCAATAATACTAAAAATCCACATCAGAACACATAGTCCCCTAAAGATGACTCAAGAAAACGATATCGATAAGAACTTCAATTTTCATTTTAAATTTAATGTTGGATTATGGTCTTCGAGTCTTGTTCAAACAATACAGTGTCGAGGTTCCATGCGTTAGACAATAGCAAACTTACTTTTCGGTATTAGATTTCTTTCATCATTCAAGTTTCGGATTATGGGCAGAAACTCATTTTGGTGAATTCCACTAGCGAGCTGTGATTCCTTGTTCGGAATCTCTAGAATGGTTCTGTGACCCCGCTCCCTTATTATGAAGAAATTTTTATTCAAAAACAGGACCTAAATTTAAGCAAATTTCGACTCTAACAATATGTAAGTTCCTTAGCAGTATGGATTCTTTTTCATCATTTTAAGTTTAGGATATGGGCAGAAATTTATTTTTGAATTCCACTACCACAACGAACTTTGATTCCTTTTCGATTTCTAAATGGTTCTGTGACCGCTCCCTTTTTGTATGAAGATTTTTCATAAAGAACCTAAACTTCAAGCAACTGTCGGTCTCTACATATGTCATAGCAATGTTTCTCCCTCGTAACCTACACACTTTGAAACTACGGTGCGCAGGTGTGGTCAAAATCAACAGATGGATACGTTAGAAACGGTCTTATACTGGACTTTCCTGGATTTAAATATGGTTCGATCAATGTGGCCTATTTTAAACTTGTGAATAATTCAATGGTTTCATATAAATAGATTATTCTGTATTACATTTTTGTACTTTAACTACAAAAGATCATAACATTTCTTCAAGCTTTCGTAGAATTCCTTTATGGTAAATAGACCAAATATTTGTTTGTTTAAATGCGAACTTCTTTATTTTCTGTAATATATAACATTTATTGTATTTATATGTTATTCAAGATACTTGTATATATGTTTTAGAATCTTCGGACTGTAACCAGTTATTGCTCGTATTATGAATATTCTTCAAATTGTCATGTATACTATTTTGCCTTCATGATGTTTGTAATGTTTACTTATGTGTCTTTGGACATAATTAAATAGGCTTGCATTTGAAAGTACTTTAATTTATGTTATTTTAGTTCTTATTTCTTGTATAATTATTATAACATACTTTCTCACGCTCCGTGTTAGCGCAGGAAGTAATGTAGCAACTCCCATTATAATTTGTAAAACATTTTACATTATGTTCGTACTTTATGCTAGATTTGCGCGAGAAAATTTTAGCATAAGTCAAAGTGAAGTACTATATAAACCCGTCATTTTGAAGATACTCTTGACGTCAGATACAAAGTTCAGATAATTAACAAGAATCAAACAAGAAATAAATTGCAACTCAAGATACTACTCTCTAGAAATATTCTTGAGGCAGTGAGGTAAATTTTCAAGGAATAAGGCCGCGGACTTTTACTGGCGATTTCGATATCAGCGTCCAATTTTCGTCCCCGCTAAAACACAAAGAAGTAGCGAGGCAATGGTTCGAAAAAACGCACTGAAAAGGCCTGCGACTCTGCAATTCACGCTACAGAGTAGTAATCTCAACAGAAGAGACTTATTACTTTACTTTTATTGAATATAATATAAAATGTGAATAAAAATATGCATTCAACATAATGGATTTCCAAATTACCATCCTCTTATATTGGGTGCTTGCTCTTAGAAGAAACCACCTACATCGTCCAAGTCCTTCCTTATATATATATATGAGTGGTGGATTTTAATATATATATATATTTTATTATTATATATATAGTTATATATATATATAATTATATAATATATTATATATTTTTATATATAGTATATATATATATATGAGTATATATATTATATATAATATATATATATATATATATATATATATTAATATATAATCAATATATTATATATATATATATATATATATTATTATATATATATATTATATTATATATTTTCTGAATATATATATAATATTATATATATATTATATATATATATATATATATATATATCATATAATATATATTATATTAGGGCAGTAGCAAAAATTTCGGGGTGTTTAGATTAAAGCTTATAATATAATACTATATATAATATATAGTGGAGGTAGTTACGTAGGTAGCTTAGGTATATGTCATATATATATATATGATAAATGATGATGATACGCGTATATATATTAGCTATTTGTATAGTATAATATAGTATATATACAGTTTTTGAAGGTGCAGTATCCAAAAAAAATTTATGCGAGGTGTTGATAGATTAAGAATTATGATAGGTAGGTTATATTATAGTAGTATATATAATATGATAGTATATATAAGTATCATTAATATGATAATTAGTATAGTTATATATAGTATATAAACTAGTATATAGTATATATATATATGACTATAGGTAGTATATATAGGGAGCTATAATTCGCATAGTAATATATATATATATGAAGTTTTTATATATTTAATATATATATATTATATATATATATACTATAATAGATACTATATATAGTATATAGTATAGTATATAGTAGTATATATATATATTATAATATATATATTATATATAATATGATTTATATTAATATATAGTAAGATATATACTATATATATAGTATCTATATACTTATATATATATATATATAGTATATATATATATATTATTTATATATATATTACTGTGCGATAAAAAGGAATAAAATAATGGAACATTAAAATATTTTGAAAAAAAAAAAAATAAGTGAAATTCATAAAAAAAATTTTTATTTTTTATCTTTTAACTGAAATATGCTTAATACTTTCCTTCGTTTATATTGTGAAGCTATGAAGAACACTCATTAAAGCCAGTTCTGGCTAGATTTTCTTCTCATGTAGAATTGAAAAAAGTTTGCTTTGAGCCTGTTTCGGAAGAGTAGTGCGATATACGTCTTGTTTTGGATTCTCACATTTTGATGAGGTAGAATCCGTTAGATCAATCTAAAATATGACATGCTACGATATCAATTTATTTCCAAAATTAGGCAAAATTTTTTATAGATGTCGATGGAATAAGAGGTAACTTTAATAAAGGATTAGTAGTATGATGCTTTGATTCCACGAACCTTGCTCTCTACATGGTTTGAAAATCATCAGGAAAATATTATTGTAATTGCCCTAGTAGGTCTTTTCATTTAAATTTAATTCTCACAAGAGCCCCATTACCTAATTTCTTCATTATCAGAAAGCAGAAGTTCGGTTGCAACTTCCAAAATGTTTGAAAATGTCTCGTTGGATGTTTGCTTGAAAAACGCCTTCTAAAAAACAATCACATTTCCAATATGATTAAGAGAGTTCTCGTCACTAATTATGGAGAAGCAATGTAACATAATAAAAGAGTGGTTGGAATAAAGTTATATCTTGATCCATTTGACTCCGCTCCTCATAAGCTTCAACAATGGGCCCCCCCTTTATTAAGAAATTCGTTTTCATTAGGTTCGTAAGCATCCATCGAAATTCTTCCACCTACCTTGATTCGCCCATTCGTGAGAGCTTTGTCATTTTATGTTGGAAGATCTTTCCTTTTTTTTTCTTGTAAAATAGTAGTCGTCCTTGGCAATAACTAAAATAGGCATATAGTTGCATCGATGTCATATGGAAGTTTTGTTAAATGAGTTTTGTACTTCACATCGAAATGTGACCGAGGGATGAACATCTAACGCGCTGATATTTTCGAACAGCTTAAACACATCTAAAAATTTCTTCATTTCTTTTGACATCCACCCAATTCAATATGTTCGTTCGTCCATCACGAGAAGTTAATAATTTATAGATCAGTGTTCGTAGTATTTCCTCAGATAGAGATAAGGAGACAAAGAACCCAGTTAGAGGCAACATGGACATATCGAGACTGGTCCCAGGTGCAACTAAATAGTTTATTCAAATACATGGCCTATGCGATAAAAACAACCCTACACCACACCTCTAAGGTCTGTCAAGTTTCCCTAACATGGGTCAAATATAATATATACGCCAACTACATACCAAAAGTAAAATCTTTAGGTCTAAGGTTCACGCTAACCACAATAACAAACAGCTTTAATAATTTTTATTGTGATAACTGGTAGCTTAGCTACAACAATTGCGGTTTACCTTGTAATAACTAACTAAAAACTTTTCACGCTCGAGTTTGGCTACGTCAGATATAACTTTGATAGCACAACAATCCATATACCTATCCAATCCTTTCTTTATTGTTGGCAAGGATCACACTCTAAGCAACTTCTGCGGGGAACTATTCCAAGAAATTTAAACAACTATTACAGAATGATCAAGGTTACACATTCTTCCGCTACATTCTTTATTGTGTCCCGCTAGAAAACCTGTCCGGGTGGTAAAATATTTTATAGTACCTTCGTATATGTCCTATGACTGGGGGAATTTTTTGGAATGGGGGACATAATGGGCATATGGCGAACGAACTGCATGTAAGGAGCGAGAGAGAGGAGGCGATCTAGAGGTGGTGGAGGCTTGCCTCTGAGGAGGAGTTGGGGAAGTCAGGGGGATGAAGATGAACATAAGAAGACAGAGATATTAACAGTAACCCGAGAGAAAATGAGGAGGGAATGAGAATGATGGTAAAGAGGAGGAGGTGAAGGCGGTTAATACCTGCAATAGAGGGTGTTTTTACAGAAGGGGAGGAAGTGGAGAAGGAGAATTACGCGAAGTGAATGGAAAAGTATGGATTAGTTATGAAAACGGTATACCCCATGATGAAAGATAGAAACATCGGAATAGAGTTCAAAAAGGATTTTTTAGACAAGCAAACTGAGGCTCCCCACACTGGCTGTAAGGAGCGGAAACATGGACAACCACGAGAAGAAAGGAGAGTAGAATACAAGCGGCGGAGATAAGGATATTAAGAACACTATGATTGGAAAGAGTAAGAGAGAGAGAATAAGCAGTAACGAAGAGAGAGAAGATATAGGTGTGAAAAAGATGACACTGAAAGATGGATGTGGAAAGATTGAGATGGTGGGACATCTGGAGAGGATGGCAGGAGTATAATGCCGAGAAAAGAAGAGTGCGGAATGGACACCAGGATAGCAGACGCCACAGGGAAAGAGCCGAAGAGGGAGATGGGCGGAATCTTGGGGAGAACTTCTCTTGGAAGAGTGTCAGCTACCAAAGTATGAGGAGGCTGAAGAGAACGAGGGAATAGTGCAGGGAAGAGGGACGTCTGGAGAAGATGCTCGAAGCGGGCGTGACAGGAAGTGAGGAATCCTTGCCTGGCGAGATGGGAGAAGAAGAAGAGATTATATATGATACGTAATAGTATATAATTACTATATGCCGAATAATGATATATGTACGTACATAGTAGGGGTAAGTAATATATAGCGATATATGATATTGTAGGGAGTAGTATGTATATTGGTAGTGTATATTATTAGCTAATATATATATTATATATTGATAGTAATGCGAACCACAGCCACGTGTCAACTAAGGAAGATCTTCACCAACTACAAATAATGGTTTTCCGCTCATTTCTATTAATAAAACATATACTCTTAAATTTGCTTTGACTTATATTTTATTTTTCTTAAAAATTATAATTAAGGAGACTTAACGCGCATCAAAAAAAGTTTCGATAACTTAAATTAAATGGTTAGGGAAGTGCGGTCTAACCGGATATATATATATATATATATAATATAGTATAATATAATAATATGGGCTAATGATTATATATATAGATATATAAGTGTGAGGTAATAGATATATAATATAGTATATATAGTAGATAGTAATACGAGGTTAATGGTATATATATATGGCTGACTATAAACTACTAACCATTTCATTAGTTACATGAACTTTACATGCTACATAGGTCATTCATCACCTCATATGAATGGATTAGGTCTTAAACTAAACTAGGCCATCTGGCCAGCGTTCTCTTCATTTTTTCCCTCTTGTGTCTGAATTTTATTAATGAGAGAGCAGAGGAAAATGCAGTTCCACGCTAGACTTGCGCTTGGGAGGTAGAAGCATGTGAACGAGCAATTTCAGGTTCTTAGTACAATGTCTTTGTAACTCTTCCGAAGTTATATCAGTAAATTTTCGACTGTCTTTCATTTGCTAGCAAGAAAGTTATTGATTTAAAGTTGATGGGAGATGAGTTGGTGTTGTGGTAAAAAGGGGTTAGGAAGGCCCCTTTGACCTTTTTCTTGAACCACTCGAAGTTTTCGACTAAACTCTTCAATATCTAGAAGCTTTTCAGACTCAGATCGTTGCTGAACTTTCTGAAGAATGACTTGGAGGAAGGGAAGTAATCGGGAGATAGTTGTAGTTCATCCCTTACATATGTTTAGAATGTAGTCCCGGCTTTCTTCTGAATTCCTGCACCCTATTAATAGCAAAATGGCCACATTGGCAAAGTGGCAAGATTTAGCTTTTTGTTGTTGGTGTCTTTGCAGGTTAAGCTGTCACTATGTAGAGGTTGGGAGTCAATTAGAACAGCAGCTTTGTACATTATCAATGAGAGAAATTTCTTTCGTACCATGGAGTCTTTATTCTTCAGTGTCTTCAAATATAGATGGTTACAAGTTGATGGTTTAAGTTTATTAGATATAATCCCAAAGCTCTGAAACATCAGGGCTGGGTCGTAAATCTTTGAGTTTGCCAACTCTCTGCTTTTCGTGATGTGCGCATGTCCAACGTCACCTACTTGCCTGAAGTGTTGCACGTGCATTTCAGCAGACGTCACAATATTTATGACTTTTCCAGTGTTAAATTTTCGCCGGATCACTCTATCTTGAAAGTTACCGGCATCGACTCGCGACTCCGACTCCCGACTCGGCGACGCACCTCCCTCTGAAATCTCACCCCACCCGGCCTCGATCCGACTCCGACTCCGCGCCACCTCTCACAAAATTCCCCCGACTCCGACTCCGCACCTGACCTTCCCCGATGACCTCCTCTCACACCACCCCCGCTTCCCCGACTCGCCCGCACCTCGATCCCGACCTCCCGACCCTCACGACCGCCCCCTCGCTTCTCGAACATCTACCACACACTCCAACTACTCAGCAAACTAGAACATCACAAATAAGCTCTCACGGCATCAACACAGCCTCAACCATTCTACACCCTCCACTCATGCACCTTACCTCCACTATCCAGACCACCCGCAATAAACACATTGCCACCCGCTACGAGATCCATCACTCTCCACCTCTACGCCTCGCCAACCTTTACAAGCCTTCCACCATCTCCGAATCGCTCCACCCTGATCCGCCTCAACACATCCTGCCACACAACGCCCTCCGCACCGCTACCGAAGGAAAAAAAATCACACCAGCATTATATTAATCTAAAATATAAAACACGTTCCTTCCCACCTCGCCCCCCACACGACCTTCAGATACTCACATTACTAAACACATAAACACAAAATTAACTCTAAGAACGATCTCCACATATACAAACAACACCATATTTGTAACACATCTATCCAAAATATCTCGTACGGAGCAAACTTTGGACAGTCAAACTCGCGTAATGCTGTCCCGTCTCCGATCTGGGCACCATTTCCTCTTCAAGAATAGAATATTTAGAAATCAAATAAAGCACCGTTTCCACTGTTAAATAATATTTTTCGCAGACTAAAGACAGCACAGGACATCTCTTGCCAGACTGCCACGACTTAACGAACGCTAAGGTACCCTTTTTGCTAACGGATCACTAGGCCCGCCCTGACTGTGGTGGCAAAATATTTCGAGGTAGCCCGCTTCTCTTAGAAGAGGAGCGGATAACGACAAAGGAAGTAAGTGTATTTGGTATATATATATACTATATATTATAGATTGCTTTATAATATATTATATACAGTATATCAGTATATAAAAAAAATTTAAGTATATACTATATTATATATATAATAATATTAATTTTATTATATTAATATTAATTATATATACAAAGAACGATGAAATCGCCCTGTAGATAAAAGTAAATATGGAATGATTTGAAATAAAATTTGACAATTTGAAACTTATAATATAACAATTTCAATAAGATAATATTTTTTCAGGAGATTTGTTCACTTCATGTGAAAAAAAAATATTAATTGGTACCTTTTTAATTTGAAAATGCGTTTTTGAAATATTTTTTTTATTTGATATGCCTAAATGTTTTATTAACTTTTGAGATGTCAAAATAATAATATAAGTGAATATATAACTGAATAATTAATAATAATAATATTACTTACTTAATTAACGCATCAGCAAATATATTGATAATATTAATAATACAACGATTTTAATAATGTAAAAATAAAAAAGAATTGAATGATAGATAGATTAATATATAAATAATATAGATAAATAACAAGTAATATAATAATATAATAATATATAATAAATAATGATAATAATCATGAAAATAAGTAATATTATATAATGCATAAATAATAATGACTTAATAATAAAAATAATAATAATAAATAATCATTATAAAATCCAATAATAAAAATAAATATAAAATATATAATAGATAATAATATATATAAATGAATCTAATAATAAATAATAATAATAAAAATAAAAATTAAAATGATAATAAAACAAAAATAATAAATAATAATAATAATAATAATAATAATAATAATAATAATAATAATAATAATAATAATAATAATATGTTAAATTAAATAATAATATATAGTAATAATAATAATATATATAATTAATAATGAATAATAAAATAATAAATAGAAGAGAAAGGGCGACTTAGGCGGGCGGTTTAGCGTCCTTGGAGCCCAAAAATAATAAGTAATACGGAATAACATTAGTAAAATAAAATAAAGAAAATAGTAATAATAAGTAATATCTAGTGTCAAATGATAATGATAATGAAAAAATAATAATATTAATAAGTAATAAAATAAATATAATAAATGAATAAAATATAATAATGAATGACATAAATAATAATAATAATAATAATAGAACATAATATGAAATAATAATATCAATAATGAGATAATGAATAATATGATAGAGAGATCACATACATAATACAATAATAATCAGATAATATTAATAAAATAATAATATAATAATATAAGTAAAAATATAATAATAATAATAATAAAGATTAAATAATATAATAATAATAATAAATAATAAGCAATAATAATAATATAAATGATAATATATAATAATAATAATAATAATGAATTAATATATAGATAATATCTAATAGGAATGGATATAATATAGAATAATAGGACAGATAAATAACAATCAAATAATGAATTAATCAATTATAATAATAATAATATGATATAATAATAATGGAAAATAAAATTAAATAATAATAATAATAGATTAATAATAATGAATAATATATAAATAATCATAATATAATAATAATAATGGATAATAAAATAGTAGTGTAAAATAATATAATAATAATAATAATAATAATAATAGATCCATATATAATAATAAATAATAATAATAATAAATAATATAATATATATAATTAATGACTGTACAAGTCCAGTGGAGGAAAATGATAATTAATGATAATAATAATAATATATAATATATCATATAATAATAATTCGCTTAAGGTGATGAATAATAATAATATAATATAATGATAATAATATATATAATATATAGTAAATGAATAATAACAATAAAAATATATATTCATAATAATAATAATAATCGAAATATAATAGAAATAATTACATAATAAATAATTATAATAATAATAATCAATAATATAATAATCGAAAATATAATAATGAAAATAATAATAATCTAATACTATGAAGTAATAAGAAAATAATAATATATAGTAATTAATAATAATTAATAATAATAAGTATAATATGATAATAATAATATAATGATATAATAATAATAGATGAATATGTAATAATAATAATAATAATAGAAGATAGAAATAATAAATAGCAATAATAATAAATTAATAATAATATACATAATAATAAGCATCAATAAATAATATGGAGATAATAATAGAGTAAACAGCAATAATAAGTATATGATAATAACAATATGGACTGACTTCAATGAATGGTAATGGAACATATATTAATAATAGTAATAGATATTCAGTAAATAACACTAACACTAAAGCTAACAGTATTAGTGATGAAGAAACATTTCAACATTCTATCAATACTATACAAAGTGGTATAAATAAAAAATGAATACTAATAATAATAATTATAATATAATAATATAATAAATAATAATAATATAATACATATATAATAATAGTAATAATAATAATAATATAATAAATGATAATAAGTAATAATAATAATCGATAATAATAATAATAATAAAGATAATAATATTATAATATAATATAATAATAATAATATATAATAATTAATAATAATAATAATAAATAATAATAATAATAATAAATAATAATAATAATAATAAATAATAATAATAATAATAAATAATAAATAATAATAATAATAATAATAATAATATAATAATAATAATAATAATAATAATAATAATATTAATAATAATAATAATAATATAATAATAATAGTAATAATAATATAATAATAATAATAATAAATAATAATTCTTACAGTAATAATTACTAAAAAAAAATTATTAATAAAAAAAAAGAATAACAAAGAAAGAATATAAAGTAAATAAATTTAATAAATAGTGAAATAATAATATATTATAATAATAATAATAGTAATAATTAATATAAATAATAATAATGAATATATATATAATACTAATATAATAATAATAATAATATAATATAAATAAGTAAATAACAATTAAAATATATAATAAAAATAATTCTTATGTTAGTATTATTAATCTATTGAATAATTTAATAATAATTAAATAATATAGTAATTATAATAATAATAATAATAATAAAATAATCAAATAATAATAATAATAATAATAATAATTAATAATTATAATAATATATCATGATAATAATAATAATATAAATATAATATATAATAATAATACAAAAATATAATAATATAATATAATAAATAATAATAATAATATAATAATAATAAAAAAAAAAATAAAAAAATGAATTAAAACAACAACAAAACCGAGTAATTAATGTTTGGATGGGTAAATATAATGATAAAGTTATAATAGGGAAGTGAATAAAAATAATAGTAATAATAATTAACATAATAAGTAATAATAATTATAATTAATAATAATAATAATAATAATAATAATATAATAATAATGAATAATAATTATGATATATAATACATAATAATAATAATCATAAATAATAATAAAATATTATTAAAATAATAATATATAGTAATAATATTAATAATAAATAATAATATATAATAGTAATCAATAATAATAATAAATAATACTAAATAATAATGAATAATAATCAATAATAATAATATAATAATAATAATAATAATAATAATGAATAATAATATAATAATAATAATAATAATAATAATATTAATAATAATTCAGTAATTAATATTGATATTAGTAGTTAATAATAAATAATAATAGAATACAATAAATAAAAAATAGCTTATGAATCGCTAAATGTGGTAGAATAGGATCTTAACGTGGGTAGAATGCCTCGTTATATTTAATTAAGAGTTTCTGAATATTTCTATGAAACGAACCAATGTTAAGTGATTCCTGAAACATTTTTGGGGATTATTCCACAATTCTATGCCCTTATATGAGATGACCCTCCGAGATTTCGTTAGGGTGAAATTTGCTTTGTCTAGGTGAAAGGAATTTGTGCTACGGAGATTGTTTGGTTCTTAACGTTTGTTTCTGTACAATTATGTTTGCCAAAAGATCATTTGCAGTTCCTTTTGTGTATTTAAAGATATGACTACTTACAGTGAGGGTGTAAATATCGTGAAGTTTTAGCAAAGACAAAATTTTTGAATAGTGGGGTTGTGTGTTCACGGAAGTATCGCGGCCCTGATATTACACAAAATATTTTTTTTTGCATGACGATTAGAGGTTGTAGCAGGTAATCACTTGCACAACCCATAGCCGAAGACAATAGAGGTAGAGTGTGGATAAACAAGACTATAGTGAAAGGTTTTTTAAAAATATATGTTTTGGAAATTCCTTATCTTAAGGAATGCATAGTTAGCGATAGGATAATTTGCTAATGAGACTATTTTATGTGTTCTTTGAAAGAAAACTTGTCGTCAAGGATAACACCTAGTAAAGCTTGGCAGACGATAGCCGATTTATAATTAATATTTTTTGCTCCTACATTTAGTTGAATAGGGTTCTTTTTATTTGTTATTACTACTAGGTAATTTGCTTTTTGTAGATTTAGGGAGAGTCTGTTTGCCTCTACCCATGTTATAATGTTTTTAAGTTCATTATTTACTTTGTCGTTAAGTGTTGTTTTATATTACGGTCCTGGATATTAAGATTGCTGTGTCCATCAGCATATTGAGGAGTGTATTGAATTGTGAAACAATTTTGGAAAGTCATTTGTATATATTTTAAAGAATGTGGCCCAAGTATGGAGCCCTGAGGGACAACCGTGGGAAATTGAGGCAAGTGGGGATGATGTGTCTCCTAAAGCTGACGTATTGTGTTCGGTCGGATAAGTATGACTGAAACAATTGTAGTGAACCATTTCTGATACCAAGTCTCTCTAATTTGTTTAAGAGAAGGTTGTGCGGAACTACATCGAATGCTTTCGAAGAAATCTAAACAAGTAAAAGTACACATGTACTTAATAATACATAATGATAATAATAATAATAATAATGAAAATAAGATAATAATATAATAAATAATAATTAAGAATATAATAATTAAAATTTATTAATTAAATAAAACTACAAATAAAAAAAAATAAACCATAATAATAATAATAATTAAATGAATAATAATGAATAATATAATAATAATAATAATAATAATAATATAAATAATAATAATAATAATTGAATAATAATATAATAATAATAATAATTAATATTAATTAATATAATATAATAATAATAATCATAATAATAATAATAATAATGAATTAAGTAATGAATAATAATAATAATAATAATTCTATAAGTTTTCGAACTCCGACTCCACTTGCACAGAATTTTCGACTCCGACTTCGACTCCGACTCCAACTCTGCAAATTTTTCCGACTCCAACTCCGACTCCCGACTCCTGGGAAAATTGCACGACTCCACGACTTCCGACTTACCACGACTCCAAAATCTCCGCAGTCCCTGACTTTTTTCCTTTATTTTCCATGTGAATTTATAATTAAAATTAGATAGCTTCTATTCTTCATCTTTTATAACCTCAAGCGGGGAAAGGTGGAATTCTGTAATATATATATATATATGTATATATTATATATATAGATATATATTATATACATTATATATATATAAGATATATATTTATATTATATTATATATAATATATATATATATATATATATAATATATATAATTATATATATATATATATATATAATATATATTATATATATATATAGTAAGTATTCAAGAATGTTCATAAAAAAAAACATTTTAAGCGTTGATATGCTATGTATGAAAATGTTGAGGTTAATTCAACGTCTAAGATATAAAATGCTTTTCTCCTCTTTATTAAGATTTTAATCAACTTTAAAATTCAGTTGGGGCAAAATTAAACCAAATTTTTTTAAGCATAAAGAAAAATACTCTATATTTATTTAAAAATGCAAATTAGTTTCTTCATTATCCAATATTGTTTTGTGACACCCAGATTAAGTATGAAAGATATGTGTATATTTATCTATTTCCATATATATCACAATTCAACTCATAGAAATTGTGACAGTTGCTGATTCTCATTATATATTTCAATTTACCAAAAAAAAGTTACCTTGGATATCCAATAAATTATTATGTGCGATTAATTAAAATATTTTAAATATTTTAAAATAAGTATTTTGTTTTCACTTAAAAATATATAAATCTCCCCAAAAAATTGCTGAAAAAAAATATTATAAAAAGTTTAACTAGAAACAATGTTTCATGTGCGATTATTTAAATTGGTTTACTTACGCAAGTAGAAACTGCCATTGTAAAGAAATAAAAGAAAATTGTGAACAATTGAAACACCCTGATTAAACAGGTAATAAATTGAGAGGAAAAATTACCATAAGCAATACAATATGGGCTTCATACAAAAAAATTGTGCTTACATTCTTATCACTTTTTATCAATTTTTAATCAATAATTCATTCATATCACTTTCTTATCACTAATTCATTCCTATCACTTTTAATGACTTTCTAATCACTAATATATTTTTTTCACTTTCTTATCAATAATACATTCGTATCACATTTAAATCACTTTTTATCACTTTCTTATCACTAATACATTCTTATCACTAACATATTCTTTTTACTTTTTATCACTTTCTTATCACTAATACATTCTTATCACTTTTTATTACTTTCTTATCACTAATTCTTTCTTGTCACTTTTAATCACTTTCTAATCACTAATACATTCTTATCAATTTTTTATCACTTTTTACAACTGATACAATCTTATCACTTATTTTATCCACAATTTGATTGCACAGTATGTCAACAGACACATTAATTTTTTTATTTCATATATTCTGACATTTTCATCAAATTTGTTTGTCCCTATTTGTTCGTGTCTTTGTAATAGTGTTCGACCATGTTTTTATGCACGTCATTTCTCGATTAAGTTAATAATAAAAAACGAAATTTAAATCATTTTCAATCTCAGTAATTAAAATCTTTGAAAAGAAAAGGAATTTCATTTAATGATAATTTAAAAGTTTACATTTAAACCCTTTGATGATTTGAATTCTGAAATCAAAGTTTTAGGATTTAAATATTTGCTCGCTCACTCTCTCATACTTTTATTGTTTCTCTATCTATCTATCTATCTATCTATCTATCTATCTATCTATCTATCTATCTATCTATCTATCTATCTGTCTGTCTATCTATCTATCTATCTATCTATCTATCTATCTATCTATCTATCTATCTATCTATCTATCTATCTATCTATCTATCTATCTATCTATCTATATATATTATTTATATTTATCTATCTATCTATCTATCTAATCTATCTATCTACTCTATCTATCTATCCATATCTATCTATCCTACATTTATATCTTATGCCTATCTATCCTTTCTTATGTCATATCGTAATCTTTACATATAATTATATATATTTATATATTACCATCTAACAAGAGGGTTTACGCGCCTCAGCCATGTCCAGATTTGGAACCAGCATCTAATCATTCTTCTGGCCCAGAAGACTTACTTGATTCAGAGCTCTCTAGTAAATTATTTCTGCGGCGCACATGGGTTTCGACCGCTAGTCCTTGGAGTTAACACTCAGGCTGGGGTTTCTCCCTTTCAGAGGAGACAACATCGTCTTTGCCTGGTTCTCGAAACATCGTTTCTCCCAGAGGTCTCCGGAAATATCATGGTTGTCTAGGCGCATTAAGACTCCAATTTTTGGTCCAGGAGGTGTCTTACAAGCAGAAAATGATGAACTGGGCCGGGATTGCTTAAGCCCTGTCGCCCTATATATATTATTAACATAAAAGTTTCTCTGCTCTTAGTAGCAGAGCAAAGAGAGTCTACCTGTTCAGAATGATCCGATTGTTGTCGCTATATCCCAAACTTCCTTCTGAGCCAGATTAATTTAGTTGCAATGTGTGTTAACTTTATAATCCAAATTTAATTTCTTTAATTATAAATAATCCAAGATGAGCTAAGCCGCAAAATATGGTTGCTCCTTCATTTATTTTTCAGATAAATTATATTTTAATAATAAAGTGATTTAAAAACTAAATAAAGTAATAATCTTTCCGAAAATTTGCTACTCCTCCAACAAATTTTATCAAAATACAAACAAGATTTTTCTTTCTTTCTATTATACAATTTTATTAACATACATTTTAGCTAAATTTAGTAAAATTATTTGTCACAATAATCTGGCCAGGTCCTCATTCCAAAAACCTTCGCATCTTGAATTCTGAAAGTATTTCCAAGACTTTAGTAGAAGTTCTTGCAGCCATTCCCAGTCTTCAGTTTTCTTCTATGTTGTTCTTCAGTTTCAGTTTCCTCTATTCTTGTTTGTTCTCCAGTTTCTTTTCTCTTTTTCCCCTTCTGAAATCCGTCCATCTTCGACAACAGTCAGATCATATATATCTATCTATCTATTTTTGAAAATATTTCTATGTCTCTCAAATTATTTCTCCCTACTCCTTTTCCTTTTAGATACCCTATTTTCTCCCTTCCTCTCTTATTCTCATTCTGTTTTGCTCTATAACTATTTCTCCTTGTCTCCTTTCTTTATCCACTTTATATCTTCCTCCTTTCTCATCTATTTCTTTTTGTTTTTTGTCACTCAATCCCCGTCTAACAAATTTATTTGATTCTAATTTTGTACAAAACTCAATATTTAATCGAACGAAAAATATTTAGGACTAAACACATTTTATATAAAATTTAGGCCTAGAATTAATAAATAATAATAATAATAATAATAATAATAATCAAATAATAATAATAATAATAATAATAATAATTGAATAATAATAATAATAATAATAATAATAATAATAATAATAATAATAATAATAATAATAATAATAATAATAATAATAATAATAATAATAATAATAATAATAATAGTTAAATAATGATTAATAGATAATAAATGAATAAGAAGTAACATGGATGATAATAATTAATAATAGATAATAAGAATAAGAATTAATAAAAATAAATTGCTAATAATAATAAGTAATAATTAATATTCAATAACAATAATTCCCAGAAAATAATTAATAACAATAATAAATTAATAATAATAAATTAATTAAATAATTAATAATAATAGCCTAATAAATAAATAATAATAATAAAATGATAATAATTTAATGAATAAGAATAAGTATAATAATAAATAAGAATGAGTTGCTAATAATAAAAATAAATATTTAATAAGAATAAATAATGATAATAAGATTTAAAATAAGAATGGTAATGTATTCAAATAAGAATAAGCTTTAAGAATAAGAATAATATTAAATAATAATAATAATAATAAATAATAATAATAATAAATAATAATATAACAATCGGTCAAAAATTGAAACTAATTTTTAGAACTAAATCACAATTAGGAGAAATCAAAACTATTTTTATTCTGAATCAGAAAATCGTAATTTTTTCTCTATTACGCTCAATACGACCTTCAAATATATTCGAGGAATATTATTTGTATCTCCTATGATCTCAATGTCCTGTCCACAGTATGATATGCCAAAAAGAACTTACTTTAGTCAAAAAATTCTTCCCATTATTCATGGAAAATTATTTAATGCACTGAAAAATGAAATATCAGGAGCCTCTTATATTTCTCTAACTACAGATATATGGACAGCTAATACAGCTAACATATCCTTTTTAAGCTTAACGGTACACTGGATTCAAGAAGACACTTTGCACAAAAAACAGCAGTTGTAATTCATTATGGATTCATCTCATTTGCGTTTTGATAAGCGTTAGCCCCCATTATTTTTGGCAACATATATACCTGATGGAATATGTTCTATTTGTTATATCGGCTCATAGCCACTAAATTTGGTGGGTAGTTGGGGAAGATACACTTGTTTCATTTTAGAAATTAATTTTATTTGTATATGTTGGTTAGTTTTTTATTTTAGTTTTCTCTTATTTAAACAAATTTAATTTTTTTTTTTTCGGGGGGGGGGGGGAAATTTAAAAAAATATAATTTTTTTTTTGATAAATCTTAACAAACTATTTTAATAAATAAAAGTTGTATAGTTCTCCCATAACTATACAATGGGCCCCCCTGAAAAATTTGATGGTGATGGATGAGTGGAAAAAAATATTTTCAATGTTTTCCCTTTTACCCCAAAAAAAAAAAAATCCTGGAATAAAGTGAAATATCGATAATATTTTTTTATTGACTTATCCGGGACCCCAACAAATCAAAATTTATGTACAGGTAAGTATATAATATATATAATTATATATATAATCCGTCTACCGTTAAAGTTAATAGAATTTTAACACATTGTATTTATACTATATTAATTTAAGATATATTTATAAATTATTAATCTCATTAATCACCACTCTATATAATTTATTTTTTATATGATTATTAAAATTTTTACAAATAATCTTTATTTGGGATGCATGTAAAAATTTGTTTACCTAATAAATGATTTTTGTATTTTTAAAATATGTCACCCACACTCACGGGCTCGAAGACGCCCTACTTTCCAAGGAGGGTTGGTAGTTTACACGTCTTCATGGAAGCCATCAACTAATTGCCAAATTACGCAGTATATATTGAGCCAACAGGGGATACCAAGTGCTATTGAAAGAGAGGTGAGATTTAAAAATTCAGAAGAAACTACAAGAAGATGGAACGATGAATTCCACAGAACAAGATAGGATGCAGAAGAAGAAGCATCCAGCAGTATATCCGTACTAAGCCTGGACGTTATCGGATATCCACAAACTAAAACTCATAATTGCGCCAGATCACAGCACCCCTTTGTGCTATCGCTCGGGCGACCGTAAGGTTAGGTGGCACGTGCGAGTTACATAGAATTCCCTCGAAGCATCTGCCACTAGCTATCATAGTATATATATATATATATACTGGGTTAACCTATAGTAAAGTGAGATAAATAGTGACACTCAAACATATATTTCGCGCCGCAAAGATTAGAGGGTCACCAGAGGAACTGCGAAAGTAGGGAACAGATTATAGATATAGTCATTTTGGCCCTTTTCACTCGACATCCTGTTCACCAAAAAGCACGGTGTGTAGAAATCCAGAAGCCCCCCAGATTATGAGAGCAATAGCTCCATATCAAAGGGCGGATGAGTGCAACTACTTGAGCTTTCCGGATGAAGTAACCGAGAAGATGAAAAAAAGTCTCGCTGTACTTAAACAGAATTTCCCAGTTTTCTTTTGAGGCCGCTCCCTAAGCAACCGTGGTTGAGTGAGGTTTCCAAGACAACATTTTTTTTTGTTCAATGTTTTAATTATTTTAATAATATTTATATTATCACAGGAGAGACGAGAGAACCGTCGAATAGAGATAGAGAAAGTTGGATAAGGTGTTTTTAGGAGAGGGAGATAATTGTAGAAGTTGAGTTTTTAAGAAGAATATTAAATTTCACAAGGTTGAGACTTGACACCCATCCGGAAACATTCTTACAGATCGGCTAGATAGTTAATAGAATTCGAAAGATGTTTAAAGACGAGAAGCTAAATTATCTAGCTAAGAGTATAAAGAAGGAGCAGAATTGAATATGAGTGAGTGATTTGAAAAGAATGAATAAGGTGAGTTACGAGTCAATCGGTGACTCAATTCGATCGAGGATTAGAGTTAGATGAGCAGTTGTGAGAAGATCATTAATAGAAAAAGTAAGAATAAAGTAGGAAATAAGACGAACCCTGAGGAACACCACAATTGACAGAAAAAAGGAAGAAGAAGTCGCCCTCAACAACAGGTACCGTATATATGAGCGATTTGATGAATAGAATAAAACTAGACTATAAGTAAGCAAAAGATGAAAGGAGAAAACCCATATATATGATGAAGGAGTACTTGTGTGATCGAATAGGTAAGCTAGTGACGCGTTTGCCATTACCTGGTCATAAATTGTACTTTGTGACATATATGTCTAAGCGACCATACTCACGCATAGAGTCTATCCCCAGTAGTTCCTAAGGGCGGATAAAACCATAAAATTCATAAGTAAGATTAAGGATAAGTGAGTATATCGCTCAGTAGAAACTCCATTGAGTGTACCTCAGAAAGTCATACGTATATAACTGTAGCGATCGGAAAAGAATGAAGGAGATTCCAGTCATATGGTTCTAAAGAAATTTGAGAGTGTAGAGAAGTGGTTTTTCTAAAAGATCTTAAGATAGGTGAAAATAACATAATATGTAAGAGTACTATTAATGGGCTATAATAGTTAAGATGGAATACCAGGCTCGAGCTTCCTTTTTACGGATTACGTGATAAATATGGTACATTAGTGCTCGAGCTTCATACAATGAAGGGAAACTGTTAAGTATTGGACATAGTGAATATAAGTATGATTAGAACTAAAGAGTGAGATATATATAGGGGCCAGCACGGTAAAAGTCCCACACCCCTCTCAAAATCACGTGGGAGGAATTTGCTCAATAATCCGGGCCACCCGACTCACTCCTAACGTTCATATAGATTTCAGGACCCTCATGACTACCTGAATCATAAATGTAATCAATCATGCAAAGGCCATATAACATACCTCGATAAGATGAGTAAAGTGATGAAGTAGGAGGATAATGCCTCAGAATCATCCTAAGTATTGAGTTTAGATGGATAAATAATATGGAAAGGCTCGTGAAGAAGATTGGCCTTTAATTATGTTTACAGTTGGTGAGAATTTAGCATACAGAACCATAATACAGAACTAATAAATAAGATGAGGAAAAGGCAGTATTTACAGATATTGTTATGAGCATGTTATTTTTAGTAAAGAAGGCCAGAATAAGAGATTATTTGATCATGAGTAGTGAGATGAACCTAAGTAGGTTAGCGCACTTTCGTTTCGAAAGCCTGCTTTGCTCTCGTCGAACGAAGAGTATCCCTTGCAACGATTTCTTAGTACTGAGAATTAAAATTAGTCTAAAGAGTTGATTTAAGATGATAGAGTGAGAACGATAATATTTGTATCCACTCCCGATTACGCATACTATGTCTTCTAGCTACTGAATTGCACAGTAGAACATAAATGTACGATAATCGAATACATGGTAATATATTGATGAGAGGAGAGAATAGAAATTATTATAATCGTTTATTGAAAATAACAATACGTAAACTATTCGGATGTCAGATAAGAATTTAATCTCCCCAATTTGTGATTATACATGTTCTCTCCACCCTCGCCCTTAATACTCTCATGGCATAGCTTGGTGTAGACAAGACATGGATCACCCACCAGCGGAGAATACAGAAAAAATAATAGCCCCTATTAAAATTGTTTCATTTCCTGAAACTCTCCTAAAAATATAGTTTGGATTTATAGAAATTAATTAGGAGCTCGCGAGTGAGTGCGTGTGTCTGGGTATTGTACAAAATAAATCAATATTTATTATCGTTTAAAGTTTATTCTTATAGAGTATATATATATATCTTAATTTGTGGATTAAATTAGTATCAAGTTTGAAGTATATTAGACTGAAAAGTATTGTTCGGACATAATGTGAGCGAAATGCGGTGAAAATAATAATATGATCATAAACACTAATTATAGGTTTTACTTTATATATGATTAAATTATCAAATAAGTTAAATATATAATTTAATCTTATATATATATAATATTTAGTATAAGTACAATATAAAATTCATTAATAACCTAAGAGCGTCTTTTTTAGGACAGCCCAAAAAAAAGCTGTAGTTATGTAATATATATCATCAGGTAATGACTATTATTTTTATGTTCAAAATATTTGAGCTACTACTGAAAAATTTATAAGATAAAGTTTTCTGTACCAAATATTTTCTAGATATTTTGGGGTATATACTAATACTGCCGATATACCATTTCTCGGATAAAGCCCAAAAACATATTCAAAGCCTATATCCCTCCTACATATTATACTTTTTGAAATGATGAATGTTTTATATTTTTGAAATGTTTAAATGCTATTGTTATATACCAGTTAACTATTTGTATCCAGTGGTGCAAAAGTAACCATCCTCCATAGCTCTCAGATAATTTTCTTTTTAAAAGATAAGTTTGCCTGTTTATATAGAAATTGGTCTATGATTTTAACCATGATAGTGATACTATATTATAGGCTCGGCTCTGTGAGATTTATAATCATATAGCAAGAAATATATTGAGTACAAAAATAAATGAGCTTGCTTTTTTCTTTATTATAATTCCATTAAACTTCTTATTTCATATTATTTGTTTTATATTATTATTGTTAAACATCTAAAAAACTACCCAGAGAATCTCGAAGTAATTTCTGTGAAGCAAAATGAAGCAGGTGTTATAACACAATACAAATTTCTATATAAATAGTGGAGCAGTTGAGAATTTATCTTCCCTCCAGATCAATATAATTTGAATTAACTTCTAACGTGTTTTGTACGTCACATCATTTGTTGCGATTTCTCTCACATGTGACCACAGTACCATAGCAGAAAGACGATGCTGCTCGGGATTAGCATTGATGTTTCATTCCGCTCCTAGTCTATAATCTTCTTCCTCCGTAGTTTAATCAATAGGAGACCGAAAAGACGTGGTTATCGGTGCTAATCTTTATAGTGCCTCACTCCGATATAGGTACGGGCAGAAAGACATAAATCAAATTAAATTATGGTGGAGACAACATAGTCGAGGTCAAGTGCGATAATTAGGTGTAGGTTTGGAGTTTTTATATGTGTATCATCGATGCATAATGAGGCTGTTAGTCGCTAGTATTAATTTTTACTTAGCTCTACTACAAATTATCTGAGTACAAATAAATCGAGCTCATTCGAATTTTGCAAGGCGCCTGTTTGTGTAGTTATTTTAACGATATCCTTACTATCTTCTGAATTTCAATACATGATGAAAAAAAAAATTGATATTCAATAACACAAAAAAACATACGTAAAGTACTCATATAAATTACTCGACTCAACAAAATATTTTTTACAAACGTCGCTCTACTTTGGAATTCTTTCACGTTATTAGGACTTAAAATTCTGTTTATCCACTCATCTGCCCTCATTGCACAAAAGATTCCTAACGTTTTTTTCTCTCTCTACACACATTAAAGTGTACCTTCAACTGTGATATATTAATGATACTTTCATAAATGAATCTAGTTGTTTAATCCGAGATTATCATCCTTTCCCGTGTGTGAGCCCCATATTGATAATAATTGCTCTTTCAATGATATGGGCTGTGCGCGCTAAGTTATCCCGAGTTAAAATTATAATAACATGCTAATCAAAACAAAAATGCGCGTGAGTGTCAAAAAACAAAAAAAAGCAAATTACATGAAGTTACTTGCGCGCATATGAACATAATACTTCAGCAAAGAGTTATGAAAATTCCAAAGGTTCGCCCAGAACAATTTTTACATACATGAATAAGGATACAATATTACAACACTAAGAAAAATAAAAAGTCAAAGCTCATCTCAGATAAGAATCGTTGTAGTTAATGTTGGCTTGAGTGTATATAATAATTAATATTAATAAATAAGATTTATAATTATATAAATTAATAATTATAAAATCAATTATATATTAATAATAATAATATATAATAATAATAATAATAATTAAATTAAATATATATAATTAAAATATATATAATATAATACATAATAAAATTATAATATATAAATTAATAATATATATAATATTTGAATAATAATATAATTAAAATTAATATAAATTAAATAAATAATATATAATTATAATTCTCAAAACTAATATATTTTCATAATAAAGTATACAAAATTATAATTATATTCACTAAACTTATAATTTAATAATTAATATTCAATTAATATATATAATAAGTAATATAAAAATAATGTCAACTAACAAAATATGATGATATATAAGCATTAGAAAAGTGAAGAAGTCAATATGAAAATTCTATAATCCATTTTAGTTATATAACCAAAATAACATTAAATAAATACACACATATGATAATCCAATAAAGAGTATGGAATAATCATGAATGATACTATTATATAATTAACTAAACCTCTCCATAACGTTATAATATCAACTATTATAAAAACCACGTTAGTACTATAAGTTCCCTATATGAATAATCCTACCATTTTATTAATAATATTTATTATATATCTATTCCCGTACATAATCAAGCAAAACCACTATACAAATTTATAAATCTGAGCATGAAAAATGTGTTCATTACTTTCAATAAATAATTAAAAATTATTAATTGTAGTTATGTGAAAGGTTAAAAAAATTACAATATTAATAACTTATTAAAACAATAAGTGAAATAAGATAATTATATGAGAATAAAATACAAAGAGATAAATACAATAAATTAAAAAATAAAGAATAAGTGAGAGGTAATAAGAATAAAGACCATAATCAACTAAGAGAAGGTATATAAGATAAAAAAGTATGAATAGTATATATAAGGGAGTCTACATACTAAATAATACCATAATAAGAATAAATAATTAAGAGGTACAATCAGTATAGGAAGAGAGATCAACATCATGATTCATAATAATCAGAGACTTATACCCAAAATCAAACTTATATAAGTGTATATTATAAAATTATCATCTACAAATGCTCTATAATCCTTTAATTGATTGCGATAAAATATGGCCAGTATAATATCATTAAAATAGTAATTAAAATGACAACACATACGCAATAATAAAGATATGAAGTAATAATATATAATAATAATAAATAAATTAATATATATAACATATTTATAATCATTTTAATTTTATCAATACTAATATCTATTAATGAATATAATATATATATAATATATGTATATATATTATATATATACTAATATATATATATATATATATTAATATTAATAATTAATAGTACGAATATAATTAATATAGTATAATATATAATAACTATATATATAATATATATATTAATTATATATATTATATTTATAATAATAATAAATTATGTGTGCACATATAATATATATATATACTATATATTATAATTATATTTAAGATATTATATATTAATATTAATATATATATATAAGATATATATAATAATTAATATATATAATATAATAAAAACTATAACTTTCCTCTTAAAATAAAAAATAAATTATTTATTACTCCCCCTAACCCCTAACCCTTAATACATTTTTCCCTTGGTCCAAATTTATTATTACCTTTATGTTGCTATATATATAATGAACTATGAGGTGAATAAAAAAATCCCGGCAGTTTTTCATTATTTCCTCCCGATATACTCCAAAAAAATTTATAGAGTGTTGGATTGAAATTAGAACTGTACATTGCTGGGCAGTTAATGTCTGGGATATTCATAAAAATCAATATATTTTTAACGTGTTAAAGTACTTGTCGACGAGAATGGGATATATCTTATATTTTATATGTATAGTTCAAGTTTAATGATAAGTTATTATTCGAAAAGTATTGTATCCTGAGATGCCTGAATCCGAAAAATGTTCTCTCATAAATAATACTATAGGATTTCATAATTAAATGAAAATTCCATAAAAGTATTATAATTAATACATACATAAAAAATTCAGGGGTTTTAACGACATCCCCAAAAAAAAGGCTATTATGTAGTTACTTTTTTATGTTTCCCCAATAATAATTTATTAGTCTTATAACCAAAGTAGCAGAGGAGAGAGTATCTCGATTGTGTACAATTTTCATAAATACTCTATTGGTTATCTTTCACAAACACTACGTGCCACCACAACAACACACAATCATCACCCAGCAGAGCGACCAACAAAAAACAATCCAAATAAGTGAAAACCACTCCAATCAAAGCCTCCCATCCTTTTGATATGAATGTTTTATATTTTGAATTTAATGCTTGTACAGTATTGTCAGGAAGACCATCCTCATAGCCAGATTTTTCTTTAAAAGAAGCTGTTGCTGTTAGAATTGGTCTTTACCATGAAGTGCTTACTGGTCTTATTATTTGAAATGAAATATAATGTAAGTCTGTTATATCTTAATTAAACATGTTTAATTAATTAAATATTTAAATTTTTTTATATGTTTATATATACTAAATCTCTCCTTATTTGAGAAATTTTAATTAATAAATAGATATAATTATATATACCATTACAAATCATTCTAATGAATTGTTTGCTCCCTCCAGATCAAAGATTCTTTTTGTTGCTCATTTTGTTCAATTGCAACCACAAGGATCGTTTAGCATGACGCTCAATACATACTGTTTGTGGAGCCCAGGGATTATCTTAGTCTCCCAAAGGACAGGAAAATCAAAGTAAATAAACTGTTTTCAGCAGCGTTGTTATTGGTTTATGTTGGTGTTTCGTTATTAATTCATAGTAAACATAACAAAAAGCACTCGAATTTTTGCAAGCGCGATTTTTATATATCATTATTCATTCCAGATTTATGTTCTAAAAATTAGAAAGAAAAATTACCTAATAAATAAAACTAAAAGCCAATAATTTACCCTAATAATAAAATAATAATCTATCATCATCATCAGTAGTTTTAGGCCAGTCTCGCAGCACAATCATAAAGTCACATATCTATGACGTTGTTAGATCAATGATGACACATCGTTACGTCATGGTTACAATAGCAATTATGAAAATCACTATCATGAAGTTTTTATCTTATTACTCCTGCTCAGATAACGGAGTTACTTATATATATATATATATATATATATATATATATATATATATATATATATATATATCTTTATATATATATATATATATATATATATATATATATATATATATATATATATATATATATATATATATACTATATATATTGGTTCTTTTCGGATTAACCCCCCACAACGATATATCGATTTATTTTAAAAATATCATTGTTACATATTAAAATTTAATTTTGCATAACAATTTAAAAAAATAATTTATTTTTATTATTATTTTTTTTGGTGAGGTTTAAAATCTAGAATCAATTTGTTTAATTTAATTTCTGATATTGTCAATTAACTTTTATTCTTACTATAGTTGTTATATCAAAGAAAGATGTCTTTAATAAAGTTAGTAAGAGATATTAACACTAAAAAAAAAAGCAATAAATTTTTAATTGCTAAAGAATCCTTCATTCTAGTCGTCTTTTGCAGAATGGCCTCTTAAGATGAAACTTTGCGTCAATGCTAAAAAATTGAAGATAGTTTAGCATTGTAGTAGAGATGGTAGAAAGAATAAGCCTACGGAAAGATACGTGCTAAAAACGTAGGATACCATTTGACACCTTAATATTTTTTTTGAAGCGCAGTTTGTGTCATAAAATGGCTTCACCAAATTTTGTATGTCTGGTTTAAATTAAGTACAGAAACGATTACAGACTGAAATTATTTACGAGAAATATCTGTTTTTCAATATTAGAAACTCAATTCAGTAGGGATACAGCTTTCATTGTAGAGATTAATGAGAGCTCATTCTAAAAAGAAAAAATACAATAAAGAGGCAGAATGTTCCCAAATTAATGGGTTTTCAGCGGTTATGCCGAAAACAAAGAATACTTCTTATGTTTGGTACCAGGCCAGAGTAAATACTTACTAAGCATAATTTCAAAAGAATACGAAGGTAAAACTATTATTTCAGATGGATGGGGCACTTATAAGGATATTTCAAAGATCAAAGATATGGATTACAAACATGGGTGTTAATCATTCAGAAGGAATTTCATTAATCATAATGGGAAACCATACGCAGACTATTAGAAAGGGTATAGAATTCTGAAATATAGAATGTAGAATGCAGTGCTAGTCGTTTAATGTTGCAATCATATTTATACGAACAGATGTGGCGACAAAAAAAAAATAAAGGAAAGGACCTATTTGAGGAGTTATTAAAGGAAATATCATACTTTCCTGCTAAAATTTAAGACAAATATAAATTAAATTGTTTAGTTTATTAAAATATTCGATTAAATTTATAAAATAATCGATATAAAATATATATATATATATATATATATATATATATATATATATATATATATATATATATATATATATATATATATATATACTATATATATATATATATATATATATATATATATATATATATATATATATAGGTATACTTTATGATTTCGATAACCACAACAAAAAAAATATATGTAAAGTTGGTATTCCGTATTTTATTATGCAGCAAGAACTGTCATTCACGCCTTTTTTTTCCATTTAAAATTCAATTTAATTTATTTTTATATTTTTTTCCGTGAAGTTTAAAAAGTATAAAATATTAAATTTCAATGGATATTGAAAATCATTTAAATATAAAGAATTTAATGTAATAAAATTATTTTCCTAATAGTCCTAATATCAGTGTTACAAGTAATATGTTTCCAAATTAAAATTATATATGAAAATAAATTAACACTATTGTTTGGCAAGTACGTTCAATGTTTTGTGTATGAGCTTTTTCTTTGTCTAAAATATTTTTTTTTTTTTTAAAGAGCCATAATCCATATCTAAAATACTACATCATCTACCGGGAAGAATGACATTTGCTGGAATGCTGGTAAATTTTAGTGCGGGAAATTAAAACACAATAGCTACAGGGAAGGAATACATTTTGGAATCCTGGTAAAATTTTACATAGGAAAATGTAAAAAAATAAAAAAATAAAATGGATGTGGTAATAATTACATAGCAAATATGAGGAGAATGCCTTTTTAAAACTTTTATACGTTACTCGTTAAAATAAATAGACTTTCTATTAAATTTTTTTTTTTTTTAACTAAAGAATACTCCAAGGGTATACCGCACCGATGGCAGGAGTCGGGATCTCTCGGAACTACAGGGTGGGACTAATTCCCCCCTCGGGAGGGTCTCCGAACCCCCACTCTTTGGTATTTGGGTGTCGCAGGGGTTCCTCCGCCCCTCCCTACGGGGTATGGACGTCCCCCTGTGTTCCCCGTCACGGCCAGGCCCCCTACATTGCCGTGTAATAGCCTTTACAAATAATATATATATATATATATATATATATATATATATATATATATATATATATATATATATATATATACCCACATAGCACAAATATATTCTGAGAGGCTCAGGCTCCCCCAAAAAACAATAGCCAATTTTTTTTTTCCGTCACTAAAATGTTGCCAGGATTCCAACAATGTATTCCTTTTCCCTGTAGCTATTAGTTTTTGAGATATGGATTGTGGCTCTTCTAGAGGCTGGCCTTATAATTATATCAATTGCAATTTATAATTATAATTACATAATTATAGTTATAGTTATGAGATTATAGTTATAGTAAGTATATGGTAATATTATTATTATTATTATTATTGGCCCATTATTATTATTATTAATATGTGTGTGTGTGTATTGTGTCATGTGTGTGTCTCTTAATATTGAACAAGCAGTAAAAAGAAATCTATAAAATATTTATTCATAATAAATACAATGTAATATAGAAATTAATATACTTCAAGCTCAAAAGCATAATATATGGTCTTTCTTCCATTGTACTACTAAACTATTTTCCCTTTTCCTGCGAACCATAGATTACTTGCGAAGTTTTAAAATATTTTGCAGGAATTTTGTATTTTCTTTCTGACTTACAACATTATTGGTATTGCTACCAGCCTTACAAAATTAGGTTGGCAGAAATGCAGACATAATA
>JABUQX010037508.1:0-22500 GCA_015478945.1 Trachelipus rathkii | reverse complement strand
TAGGAAAGAATTTTTTTTATTATTATTTTCTGTGTGAAAATCTGTCGCATTCTATATCATTCTTAATCTCTTATATGGGATCATTCCTATATAAATGTTTTTCTAAATAAAATAAACATATTACCCTATCCAAACTTATATTATCATATAAATCATATATGCAATAAAAAATGTCATAATGGGTTTCCGAAGATATTGTCAGCTGATTAATAAATCTAACTTTTGTGTTTGCACGTAATTTTATATCCTGGTCACAAATGCGACATTATTTCCCGGCACCCTTTATATTTATTACCACAAATTTTAAAAGATCATATATCACCTCTACGGTACCAGAAACCTTTTTATTTCTTTTTTTTTCCCATATTTTTCCATTGGGGTAATTCCCATTTTAATATTCAATTTCCTGAGGCCAAATTTTTTATTTTTATGATAGAACCATTATTTATTTTTCCTTTCAATTATTCAACAGCTTTAATCCACATATTTTTTTTTTCTTTTTTTCACGCAATATGTTTGTATGAAAAGTCGAGGACTTAAATTGTAGTTTGAAGCAAATGAATGGTGAAATAATAATAATAATAATAATAATAATAATAATAATAATAATTAATATAATAAGATATTAATAATAATAATAATAATAATAATAATAATAATAATAATAATAATAATAATAATAATAATAATATACTAATAATAATAATAATAATAATAATAATAATAATAATAATAATAATAATAATAATAATAATAATAATAATAATAATAATAATAATAAAATAATAATAATAATAATAATAATAATAATAATAATAATAATAATAATAATAATAATAATACCATTTATTAAATGTGAATTAAAAAGCTGAAACTTTACAAATTCATTTACAACAAAGATAAATACATTAGAATGTTTCGTTTTGGAAAGGAGAAAATTTTTAATCAAATTTCATCTATTGTTTTTATTTAAGAAGTTATAAATTGTCCCAACTGATTTCTGAATCTGGATTCATTTGTAATTTCCCTTAAGTTTCGAAGCAACCATTCCCAGAATGAGATGACCTTATTAATGCAAAAACTTTTATTGGTTTGTTTCTGGGGAATGGATGCCTCAGAATACCAAGATTTTGAGTACCGTAGTTTTGAGTCCAATTTACGGTAACCAAATATCCCGAACAAAGCACAACATCATCATTGAAAAGATTCTTATGCATAAACACTGAGTCTAAACTTGTATAGGTCCTTAAGTGGTAATATATTACATTAAAGTAGAGATCAGCAGTGTGTAAGTCATAACAAGGACAAATATTTCTTAGGGCGTTATTTTGGGCAACAAGTAAGGGTCTTCTTAATGCACTTTCGGTAGATCCTCCCCAAGCCAATATATGCAGGTTGAGGAAAGGGCAAATTGAATAGTATAAAGTAGAAGCACATTTTTTAAGCATATAAAATACTGTTATTCCTGTGGATTCTTCTACACAAGTAGTGAATATAATAGTCAAATTTCAGATTATGCTCGATAATTAAACCTAAATATTTTATCGATTTGACAAATTCGATTGGTGCAATTTTCGCAATTGATACGCTTGAAGTGTGCGAATATTCCGTACCGAAAGGTACGCCACGAGTGCTTCGTCTGCATTAAAGATAATTTGACATTTGAGGTGACCTTAACAAGATCATTAATACATAATATAAAAAAGATGCCCACGGCACGACCCCTGGGGTACCCCCGTTGTTCCATTTCCAGTTCGGGAGCAGTTGTTACCAATTTAAGTATATTGTTTATGTTTCCTGTATTTTAGCTAAGATTTGATTAAAAAGAGCGAAAATGCCTTCTAATTGCCATATTTTTCTAAATTTCTGATTACGATCTCTTTCAATGGTATCAAAGGCCTTTGAATAATCAAAAAAAAAAACAGCAATTGAGTACTTCTTTCGAGCTATGCTGTTATTAACATCATGTAGAAGGGAGAAAGCCTCATCCTGTGTTCCTTTTCCCCTCACAAATCAACACTGTTGGGAATAATAAATCAATGAATATTTAAAAAAATTGTTGGTCATCCTTTTATAAATCAGACCTCAAATATTTTAGTTATCGAAGGTAAAATCGATATTAGTCTGAACTTTTCACTTCCTCACGTATTCCAGATTTATACAATGACACAACTCTAGCCACCTTCAGAACATCCGGGAACACTCCTCTGAAGATACATTAATTAAATAGAACTGAAAGAACCTTGCTCAGTTCTCCAACTGCCATTTTCAAGATTTTTGCCGCGAGAGTGGATGTGTGAAAATTTTTGTCTTTTAATTTGTTAATGTTATCTAAAACTTCATCAGGAGTGCATGTCACGAAAAGAAACGAATGCCGTGAAGGCAGAATATTTCCAACAAATGTATTTTGAACATCCGGTACACGAACTTTCAGGTTGGCAGGAGTTTGTAAATAATAGTCATTAATATTTTCATTTTATCATAAACCTTCTCACCACCATCAACTATAAAGTCAATCTCCGATTTATTATCTTTTATGAGAATATCATTAATAACTCTCCATGTTTTAGTAGAATCATTATTCGCATGATTAAATATATTTCTATAATGCATCTTCATTCCAAGTCTTAATGTGCAGTTAAGTAAATTTCTATATACTTTAAAAGACTTAAAAGTTATTGAATCCCTTCTATAAAATTTAAACCGGTAATATATTTTCCTTAAACAGGTCAGAAGCCTGGGAGTTATCCAGGGCTCTTAACAGATCGATGGTTAACCCGTTTGCTAATAATAAGGAAAGGTCAGATATCAAATCCTCCAATGACTTTATAGATCCCAAAAATTCTTGGTTAATATATAATTCGGTATATACGACAGAATACTCCCATTTAGCGAGATAATTTCTCTTTTTAAAACTTCGACAGAATTATCTGTTACTTTTCTAATTTTACTTTAGGCACTTGAAATGTTATAAAAATTGGAAAATGGTCCGAAAGTGGATAGTTTAAAACATAATTCGGCATGGAGTAAGGCATATTTGTCCAGACATGATCCAATAAGGTTTGAGATTCACTAGTTGAGCGAGTAGGAATTGAAATTAGTTGCTGAAAATTTCTACCAAAGAACATATTTTCTAATTCTCTGAATGCAAGATGTTTGTTATCGGCAAGTAGATCTACATCAAAATCGCCACAAATTACACATTTATTATTTAGATCTAGTTTGCTGAGAATAATCAAGGAAAAGTGTTCGTTAAAATCGAAAAAGCTTCCTGTTCTTCTATATACTCCCCCAAGGAAATAATACATTTTGTCAACAATGAACTCAACAAATAACGACTCAAACTTGTTTTCAACAACGCAGAAATCAGTCTAGCATTTTAATTTAGATTTTTAATGTAAAGAGATGCCACCTAAATATTGACCTTGATATATATGGTATGATAGACAATCTGGAATGGTGAAACCAAAGTTATAGTCTCAGTAAAAAAAGGTCAACCTTCAAAGTCTCCAAAAGACACAACAATTCATTTATTTAGTGATATAATATTTATTTTAAAATTAAGTTCCTTATACTAATATATTATAATATATATATATAATATTTATTTATTGTTCAACATCATATATATTTTTAGAAAAGATATCCAATATTAAATATACAAATGTATATAATAATGAAGAAATGGAATTTATTTTTTCTTCAAGTCCTTATCCACAGTAAGCCAGTCTCTGAACAGAATAATTATAGAGAAGTCAACCTTCAAAGCCTCCAAAAGACACAACAATTCGTTGAAATTTCGGTGTCCTTCTTATATTTAGTGATATATATTTATTTTAAAATTAAGCTCGTCCGTCGAATTAACGGTCGTCGAAACTTCGATTAAATCTGCATTTAGAAGCTGGTTCTTTTTCTTTAGATTCACCTCCAATCCCCGGTGCCTGCATCACAGGAGCACTCAAGTGACCAAATCCAATAGAATGAAATAGAAATATAATAATAATAATAATAATAATAATAATAATAATAATAATAATAATAATAATAATAATAATAATAATAATAATAATAATAATAATAATAATTTAAATGAGTTGTCTTTTATCATTACTGAAATGCAAATCATTTCCAAACAAGCGATAAATTATGAACTTTTATTTAAGTAAAAGATGAAAATTTATGGGATAGATCCATTTTATCCCAAAATCTGATCCTCATTCTCTACGACTTCTTTCTCCGGGCTTCGTAGTATATATATAATTCGCACTCTTGCCTTCCATTAAAATTGTTCTGATTAAGAATTTGAACGACAACTTCTTCTTCTTCTTCTTCTTCTTCTTCTTTTTTCTTTGTAGTTGTTGACAGATTTTTCTGGACCACTACTATATATATATAATATATATATATACTATAATATATACATATATATAATATATTATATACATACAATATTAATTACTATAGATAATATATATATTATATCATATGTATATAATAATAATAATATTATATCTATATATAGAGTATATATTATATAATAATATATTATATTAGATATAATTATATATAAAAAGTATTATTGTATAATGTTTATTTTAACTTATTAAGTTTCTATTATAATATATAACGGAATATAATGATTATAGTTATAATATATTATATATAAAATATATATATATAGTATATATATATATATTATCATATATAATATATAATTAGATATATTATATAATATATAACATATATAACAATAAAAATATATTATATAATATAAATATAATATTTTATTTTTTTTTTATTTTTATTATTATATTATTTTTAGATTTATATTTTATATAAACCAGATTTTTTTTAACTTTTTTTATATAATATATATATATATAGTTATATATATATATTCACTTTAATCCTGACAATACGGCTCAGTAAGAGCTTTAGTCAAAAGAACCAATTTTTTCTTAAGATTTTTAAAGAATTAATTTGAAAAAATTTTAATAAGAAAAAGAAAAAAAAAAAGTATTCGAACACATTTCTTTTAATAAGACGAGAAAAGAACGCTAATGAGATCACCTTTTTTAAAATTTAGAGATATAATCCCTACTTATATACAATATACTAAATATACCCACATACACAATATATTCTGAGAATATTCTTAAAAACATCCCGCGGATATTTAGTAATGTTCCATCACATACTCAAAGTTCCAATTATGTTCGAGAAATGTTACATAACCTGGAAATGTCCGCCGTTTGTGTCATTAACCTGAGAATGTTCCTTAGGACATCCCGTAGGATATTGTGAATGTCTTGGAAATCCGTGATATTATTATCATGTTCAAGAAAGTTATAAGAACATGAAAGAATCGTCCATTTTAACTACCTAAGAATGTTCCTTTGACATCCCTCAAGAATATTGAGAAGGTTCCTTTCACATTCTCTGATGTTGGAAGAGATTATCTCTGAAGAATGTGACAAAAAATAACCTCACAGTCCAAACGACACAAACCAGGGTTTGTTCATCAAATAACCGGCAGGAATTTTGAGAATGTTCTTGGAAGATCCGTTTAATATTCTTATGTTCCAAAAATATTATTAGAACATGAAAGATCTGTTCAATTAACTACCTGAGAACATTTGTGAACATCCCCCATAATTTTTAAAAAAGGTTTCTAGATAATTCGCAATGTTCAAGAAACTAAAATTCTGACTATATGTCCCTGCAAGTTGGAAACTGACTTATATGTGTTGACATATGTTACCAAGTCTTCTCAAACTCTTGTATTGAATAGACGGTCCAAAAATACACATAAATCAAAAATTCGACAATAAATAAATAAGTAATAAATGAACAATAGATATCATTATTAATCCTAGTACGATTTTACTGTTTTTTTTTTTTTTTTTTTGTTAATTTCGGAGGTATTCAGAAGAGCGTTGAGAAGATTGGTGACGATATTCAAACACCATTATCCACACATTAGCAAAAAGACCATATATCAAAATAATTCCCTGAAATTGCGAATATCCTAGAAGCCATTCTTAAAAATTCAGGGGCATGTTCACAGAACTGTTTCAGTATTAAATATTAAACATTAAATTTTACACCTGCATTTTTTGTGTTGTTGAATAGAATTATAGTTCATAACGATCCTTTAGACAGCTCTCAATTCTTCAGGATTCACTTTCTTGTCCGTTTCCTCTTCAGAAGTCGGAAAGGATTCATTCAAAAAGAATCGTTTATCCTTATCCTTATGCTATGCTTCTATATACTCATTTCTATGGATATGGAATATGTAGTAAAATATAAATAATATATATTATATAGTATATATATCATAAAATACATAAGTAATATATATATATATATATATATATATATAATATATAATATATTATATATATTATATATAATATTATATATTAAATATATATATACTAAAATATATTTATATAATATATATTATATTATATATTGTTATATATTTTTGTAATTATATACTTTAAATATTTTATATATATAGAAATTTCGTAATAATTAAAGTATATATATAGAATATAAATATAAACTCATAATATTTATATATTATATGACTATCAATATCACGAATGGAATTTTTTTGACAATCTGCGAGCTTGATATCCGTGAATCAGCTAAATACTAATATATAGTATATATATATATTATTATATATATATATTATATATATAATATTATATATATACGTATAAATAACATTATATAAATATTATATATATATGTATATATTATATTATATAATCGGTTTATATATATATATATAATATATATATATATATATTAAATTATATATATATTGGGGGCGCATTATGTCCCTAGGCTGGGCTGCGGGGAAGGATATTTAATCCGTGTTATATTATTATATATCATTAATTTTATTATATTTATTTTATATTAATATAATTATTATATATATATATAATATATATATATATAATATATATATAGATATATATATTATTATATCATATAATTATAATATTTATAAAATACTATAAATAATATTTATTTTATTTTTAATTTAGAGTGGATATAAAATATTTATATATACCTTATATAAATATAATATATATATTAAGAGAGAAGAGATTAGAGAGCGAATGAGGAGAAGAGAGAGAGAGAGAGAAGAGAGAGAGAGAGAGAGAGATATGAGATGAGAGAGAGAGGAGAGTAGAGAGAGAGGAGAGAAAGAGAAGCTTTTATCTCTTGCTATGATATATATAAGTATTATTAATATATATATATATATTATATATAATATACTAATTAATTATAATATATATTATATATATATATATAGAAGTATAATATATATAAGATCAGTATCTATTGGAAAAAAAGAATATAAAATCAAATAAAATAACAGTTTCCAGTTAAAAATGAAGAATTTGGCAACCTCATAAACATCCGCTCTTGAAAAACCCAGTAAGAAAATAATTAAAATAACAAAAAATAACTCAATTTGAATTCGTTTTAGTGTTAAATTATTTCCATATCTAATATATATCTATATTAAAAAGTTAGGGTTAGATTAATTTTACAGAACGTTTCCTTTTCTCTAAGTAAAACACTTTATGAAAAACGCAACAAAGTTTGACAGTGAGGTATGTTTAGTACTTTAACTGATAAAAACGAATACGTATGTTTATATTTGAAAATAGATAAGCCAGATATCACAGGAAAACAAAATTTCATCCTTTCTTGAGCCTGAGGTCAGACATTATAAGTGAATATAATTAGGAAAAATAGAAAAAATTAGTAAAATAGTAAAATTTTTTTAAAAGACGGTATTTTAATGTACTGTTAGTCCTGAAATGGCGAATTTAATTTTGATTTTCAATTTAATTTTTGCCAGAAAAAGTAAAGAAGAGTATCTGCTTTGCCAGGAAGAAGTTCAAAAAATTGCCCAGTGCAACATATGATCTGAAGAAGTATCCATGTTAACTTACTTTCTCTTCTTTTTTTTTTTATTAATAATTAGTTCTATCATTTCTTAATAGTAAAAAAAATATTTTTTTTCTTTCTGTTTTTATATATATTATTTTTATATATATATATAATTATTATAATACTATATAATAATATATAAATATAATATATATATATATATTTATTATTATATATATATATATATATATAATATATATATTAAATTATATATATATATATAGTATATATTTATTATTATATATATATAAAAATATATAATATACTATATAATAATATATATAACTAATATATATATACTAACACAAGACTGTGAATAATATTAAATAAAATATATATTATATATTACAGTATATATACTATATAATATAAGTATAAATACATATATATATAATATATATATATATATAATATATATAAATATATTATATAGTCAATTGCATGTGGTCAGTTTTCAAGATCGACTTAATTATATAAATTTAACAGCGGCCCGCCTGCTGACTCTATACATATTTTGTGTTTGAAAAAGTTACCAAAAGTATTTTAAATTATATTCACTTGTGTAAGTAATTTTTTTTCACATTCTGAGCACATTCCTCAACCAAACCTTATGGAGAAGTTCCAAAACTGCCAGGCGTAAGATGATAACGAAAGGTATAGCTCACTAGTTGAAGAACATTTGAACCCATGAGGATCATAGAAAAAATATTTTTTTTCTTTTTCCCATAATATTATATAGAATATTATAATATATAAATATATTATATATATATAATTATATTATATAATATATATATATATATTATGACTATATATATATATATATATATAAATATATATGGTTATTTCCCACTCTGGCTCAATTTCAGATCGACTATAATTATAATTAACAGCTCTGACACTGATCAACAACCGTGAAATTTTTTTACACAGAACGTTACCAAGTAATATCATACACACTGTCAAAAAGATTTCCAATACAAGAACGTTCTTGTAGTTTGGCTTATCACATTCTGAGCAATTCAACCAACCAACCCATATGAAATATGCTTTTGTAATATTTCTAAGCAGTATTCTAAGAATATTACAAAATATCCGATTGGGCTTAGATTTTACATTTCGATACTAGTATGAACATGCTGTAGCATATCATTTGCTAGTGTAGGCTATTAACTAAGTATATATATAATTATATAATACTATATAACTATAGTATATATAATATATATGATATATATATATATATTTAATATAATATATATATATGTAACCCTATATATATATATATATATATTATAATATAGTAAATGGAATAGATATATCTAAATATACATTATATAATATATTCAAATAATATTAGAACTTATATATATGTAATGTATATACTATTATAGATATTATATTATATATAATAATATTAATAGTATTATTATTATATTATTTTATATATTACAATATATATATAATATATCTC
This sequence comes from Trachelipus rathkii, assembly GCA_015478945.1. Classification (NCBI taxonomy): domain Eukaryota; kingdom Metazoa; phylum Arthropoda; class Malacostraca; order Isopoda; family Trachelipodidae; genus Trachelipus; species Trachelipus rathkii. The sequence continues at coordinate 13,040 of JABUQX010037508.1, read as the reverse complement.
AGTGTTACTATTTATTTAATATATATGTTATTATTTTATTATATTATTTATATTTTTAATTTGTAATATATATATTATTATAAGATATAATATATATATATATTATATATATATATATTATATATATTATATATATATATATATATAATATCATGTGCGACTCGTGCATAGGAGACGATGGAGCGATCGCTCCTCCTCACTAATTAAACATAAATTATAATTTATAAACACTTCAATTATTTGGTCATGATTCTAATGAATTACTTAAACCGAATTCTAAAAACTCTTTGTAATCAGCACAAACGTAAGAAAATTTATCCCTAATAAGAAAATAATAAACATTAATTAGTCTCAGTTGTACGTAGTTTTTGAAATTCTATTTATATAGAATATGAGTTGCAGGAGCGAAATCATTCATCGCCTCTGATAGTCTCAATATTATGTGAAATTTATACGTTCTGCAGAGCGATATTAGCACAGAGATTATAAAAATACTTTACTGTTGGAGCGATTCTTAAGATCGCCTCAGCGTAAGTTATCGTATAGCTGATTTATTATTTATTATTTATTATTATTATTATTATTATTATTATTATATTATTATAATTACTAAATTTATTATACCTTTATAATATATATTTCTATTTTAAAATTTATTTAAAATTTATTTTTAAAATATACTTTATTTATATTTTTCTATATATTCAAGTATATATATAGAGAACTTCAAGTCTAAAAGGATTTAACCGAATAATCGAACGAGCGATTAGTAATCGATTTTTTTTTCGTTATTTATTTTTCAATGAGATCTTGCTTTGAGCGACAAAGGTTGTCCTTAATTAACTGTTTTTTTTTATTTTTTAAACTAAAGAATACCCAAGCAATTAAATCGCCATAATTTCCAAAGATTCAGTTCTTAACACAGGCTCAGCGGGGACGACGGAGGGGGACTTTGTGCCCACCTCTGTCCCACCGTCGTGTCGTTCTCTGAAATGAAAGTCACCTAAAAGAAAATGATTGATAATGTGGCTCTTGACCCACATCTTACTAAAAAAAACATGTGGCGTATTCTCTTCTTAACTTCGAATGTATTATAAAGAACACGTCACAGGGTGCATGGGTAGACGATGTAGGAGTTTCAGCATATTTCGAAATTGTATTTTTATGTAACATCCTTTAAAGGGAAAGTGTCGATCTATAATGTAAGACGTATTAAATAATATATCACTATTATATATATACTATGTATAGATTTAACTATATATAATATATAAATTATATACCTACTATTATCATATATATTTATATTAATTATTATATATATTATGTATATATATTTATAATATATTATATAAATATACGTATATAATATATATATAATATAGATAAGTCTTATTTGTTTTGTTAACTTTCTTTTACATTGATTTCCATGAGTATCGACACATCGAATCCATAAAATTATTTTTTATGTCAGTTATACGGTGGGCCAAGGTCATTGGAGTGAAAAATTTATTACCTTATTTAAGCTTATGATTGTAATTTTTAATATATTTTTACATTTAGTATAAGAATAATCATTATCTCAAAAAGATGAAGTAGCTGTATTAAATATATAAATAATATAAGTAATAAATGTACTTTTCTCTTGAATAAAAATTTAAATATAAAAAGATATTCAAGTAGGCCTATGCCAAATATAAAATTAACTCAGACATCAACAAGAGCAAAAAAACCGTACTCTCAAAAATATTAACGTGAATTTATATAAGAGACACAAATGGCTCGCGGCTCCTCAGAGAAAAATGCTCTTATTTGCTTCCCATGTTTGCTATTTGAAGGAGAATGATTCTTTGGCTAGAATTGGAGTGACTGTTTTAGCCCATCTATCAGTCAAAATAGGTAAACATGAAGCTTCTGTAAGTCATTTAAAGTGGGAATTATAATAACAAGGAGCTAGCTAATTTAGCAGTTTAGAAAAGTAAATACTAAATATGGCAAAATATGATTCGTCTGCTTACACAGACAAGCGAGAAGTGAATGCCACAAATCCAGTCAAATGTGTTTACTTAAAAATAGATACATTTACTAATAAATATTATCTTATAAAACCTTAAGTTTGTGCAAATCTTGAACTCCCCTTAAGGGGTCAGGACGAAAGTTCTGATTCTATAACCTGGTGTTTTTAAATCCTAAATAGAATACAGTGCTGAATTAGATCCACTTTATAGAGATCACGTTAAAACAGTTCTAACGTTTTCAAAGAGACACTTCGAATGAACTATACAAAATGATGTTTACTTTTAGCTAGCTTGGAAAGAATATGAGGAATGTGCAATTATTAAAGAATTTCAACAAGCTACTTTATAGCATAATCGCAGAGTGAAACAAATCTTGATATATCAACGAATTTCACAATTGTAGCTCTCATTTGCGCGCTCTTAAAAATGAATATGGTAGCGGCGAGAATATTAAAAGATAAAGATTTTTGGGACTTTTTAATCCATGCTTTCTCACTAGAGCGCAGACTTCAATAGCTAGCTTAGTTTGTGTTCTGATCAATAAAATCTCCATAATATTTATACTCTGCGAAACTGTCCAGAAAAAATTATTTGCTTCAAAGTTACTGATCCGACCCAATGCAACCGCAGTTATGAGTGTATCAACCGTTCATGTGTAAAAGCGTATTTATATAAAAGTCGTTATCCAAATGCACATTATGTTACACTTCTGTCTGCGCATCAAAATAATTTGATAATGACTCGTCAGTCAGTTTCTCAAATTCAAACGAAGTGGAGAATTTCTTTAAAATTTTCAGCAGAAAATTGTTGGTCCAGAGGAGCTGTTGAAGAACTAAATAATGAAACCAAGTGAATTGTTTTCCAAAAACTGTTAAAATGAAGATGGAATATGTTTAAAATTCCGAACTGTAAAAACCATGGTTTTTTGCAGATCATATGAGAGCTGATTGTTACTGAGTGTTTGAAAATAATCTTAAATCGAAAGCAAACAACCTTAGGTAAACACAGGAATCAATACAGGAGTTTGCTCCAAAAGGTATTGACTGATCCACTTTTGTATTTTGTGATCTCTCACTGTATTTCCGCCCATATAATTCCGAATTTTAAATTTGTTTTCTATAATAAAATTCATGGAATAATTGTTTGCAGTTACAGATGTATTTCTCATAAAACAAGCTGTGAGTGAACTTCAATTAGAATTAGGAAAGATTAAAACAGTATGACCACCATAATGTCCCAAGAACATTGAGGAACGTAATCCATGTTTGTGATGAGTGAACGAGCCAAGAAGAATCGTCTAAATGCTTTTCCACCCCAAATATATACTACGAAAGTATAAGCAAGACAATGCAAGACGTATAAAGTGTGTGACATTATATAATTTTCTTAATGCCTCCCCTTAAGGGCTAAAGAACCAAAGAACAAAGATTTTTTCTGTTTAGTGATCATTTACTATCAGCTCAACTTTTCGAGCCTGAACTAAGAATCATTTGAACATTATTTATAAAAACTTCATTTCCCACAGTTGCATTTGAAAAGGACTTGTATAAACTGTTATCACATTTTTTAACATATTTGAGACTGCAAATCTGAAAACTTCAAGTCTAGTTAAAAAAAATATGTCTAGTAGAAGATTTTAGCTTCCTGAGAGACGAGACAGTCTCTTGATCTTATAAGTACATTATTGAAAATGGAAAGATCAGACTTTTAAGAAACATTTAGAAAGTTGCTAAAAAATTTTTATACCTTCACGACCATATGTCAAACAACGACTGTGGGTGAGACACATGATAAGATGCCCTTCTTAGTATTAACAAAAGAATAAAAACCGTTATTCGGAATACAATGGGCAAGAAAAGACTAATGCTCTTCGTATTTGACAGCTTTAGTTAAACACCAAATAGATAATTGTCTCTAGTAATCCAATTCTTTTCTGTCATAACTATTGTTGTTATTAAGAGTGTCTATATATTTTAGCTTATTTGAAGGTCAAAAAGCTCAGAAGAAGACTTAGCTACAAATACTATATAAAAACCGTATAGCTAGTTTAAATTATAAAGGTATACAGAAATTATTATTTTATTTTATTTTAAATCATTTTAGCAGTATTAAAATTTTTATGTAATTTGTGCTTACCTCGAAGGTTAGAATTATGTATAGGCGGCTGATACCTCTATTGTGAAGTTTATATCTACCTTAATGCTCAGTAAAATTAACACATCTTATGCGTACTATGCGAATACTACAATCATTAGCTACGCTATAACGCTTATATAGGCTATTTTTAATTCTCTTTATATTTGTATAAGTATACATCACTTAAGCTATATAGATTATTTATACATATTTATTAAGAAATACCGATATTATGTTATCCCTATATATATATACTCATTATACTCAAGAAATATTAATATTTTAAAATTCCTTTATTTGTATGATATATATATATATGTGAAATCGCACCCCCATCCATTTCTATCACGAGTCAACACTGATTATTATATATTATATAATATAGGGTTGTCGTTTCACGATATGATCTTACGTTCATATTTGACTTAACTACAGAGTAGTCTAACAATCAAAGATTTATATAATTGTTCACTCCGATCACACCCTTCAAACTCTAGAAGGGAGAAAGGATTTGAAATATATGATAATAGGTAGACTCTAAATCCAGGCCTTCAATTTAGGTATATTATTGTATCAATCCAATTATATAGGACTCACTTCTTAATATAAACTTGAGTTTTCCTTGTTATTTTCTTTATATGTTTTCATTTATTATATATTTAGCCATATATAATAATAACACATTTAAGTTAATATATAATTATTACTCAGGTAATCTTAAGCCGATTCTAGAAGTGCTGTTTAATAAATAAGTACCTTGAAAGGTACCACTTTCTCGTATAGTTATTATATATTTAAATTATATCTTATTTATTCACTGAAATATATTACACAAATATTATCTATTTAACCCTATTAATTAAAGTTAAGCCTTATATTTCATTTATATATTTGTAAAATTTGTATTTGTATAATATATAATATATATATATAGTAATTATTAATATATAAGTTTAGTTAAATAAACGTTTAAATTTATTTTTAATATTAACTATATAAACATTCATTATATATTTATTTATATTACCTGTCATATATGAATATATGTTTAAATATATAAGAAATTCTCAAATAATAGTCTAACAGAATTATATATATATATATATATTATATAATAAGTAAGAGACATTTGTAATCATTCATTAGAGATAGATTTACCATAGCTTTGAATGACAAGGTTATCTTTCTTCTCTTTCTATCTTGAATTTTTCTTCTATTGCTAATAGCATTCATATTCCATTTTCACCATTCCTAGTCTAAATTTATGTTTCTTATTATTTCTCTAAGACTGCTAAAACACACTCTCTCCTTTCATCTCTCCCAAAGCCAATTGGTTGCGAGTCTATCAATCTGTGTATGCACATGATATTCATCTTTCGTAATCCTATCTATCGTAGAATCACCATATCTATCTGATCTATCTATCTCTAGCCTTCTTCAATATGATTCATGCATAACACTTACGCTCAGATCTAAATTTCATCATGCTTTCATGGCCAGTGAATGACTTGTTTATAACTAAGCTTTTCAATCATCTATCGAATTCGATAAGAGGGAATTTTGTCCACCCCATAAATTTAATAATAATTTAGTAGTTTTAGGATTATAATATGATATAATAATATATAATTTAAATTAAAATTAATAGCATATTCTAGTAATAGAATTAAGTTTAATATTTATTAAAAACTCATAGATATTGAAAATTTTTTTTATTTTTATTTTAAGTTTATATTAGAATATATCTTTATAAATTTTCTTAGACTATTTTGTATAAATTTAATGTATAATTTACTCGTATAGATATAAGACAATCAACATACATCACAGTAACGCTTCAGCTAAATTGGATGCATGCACGCAAGCGGTCTCTGAGTTATAGAGAAGCGACACGGAATTAAATGGAGATAAAGACGTTTATATAGAGAGAAGAAGTCGACAGAAGAAGCGCAATAGCAGCAAAAAAGTACGTTACTAATTAAGAAAGAGAGAGAAGTATAGAATTGAGATGAGAAGAAGAAAGATAAGAATATTAACAACATGAAACGTAAATAAACGAAAGAGGAATAGAAAGAAAGAAAAAGAAGTTACTCACGAAAGAGATAGAGTTACCATAAGAAGTGAATAATATTTATCAAGAGGCAGACGAGAAGATAATTACAACATTGAAAAAGAGAAAAGTTAAGAGAAATAGTAAAGAAAGTGTTAAAAATGACAAAAATTTATATATTTATAAGTGAAGAAGGAATGCCACATCGTAATTTCAGAGACGGAGAGACACAGTGACAGAGTAGAGAGAGAAGTGAGGCTAATACGAAGTGAAGAGTATAAGTGAAGAAGAAGAAAATGAACGTCTAAAAAACAAAGACAGCCTCAACTATATGACGAGAGTACATATACTGATTAGATGAACTACGCACTATCAGAATATGATATCTAGAGAGTAGACTTGCTTAACTATAGTCTCTCTCTAAAAGATGAGTAATATACAGGTGTCACGAGTTTGGTCTGATGATATATTTGTTATTGGGTTATATATTGTGACATGAACAAACTCTACAAAAGTCTCCATAAGAGAGACATCTAGTTTAATGACAGTTAGTGGGATAACATATAGGTTACTTTTTTCATTCCATTTTCCTTTAAATATCCCGTATTAACATAGTGGCTCAATGGTTTCAAGGTTTTTTATTTGACCTCTATTTAACTTTCAGTGTATCCGGTAACTCTCTTATGCTTCCTTCTTTGGGTATTACACGGATAGATCCATAAACAGATCCTTTACCGTTCAATACTAAATACAGCTGGAGACGTTAAGCTGCGTTTTGAGACTGACTTATCAGCTCGGTTAATCTGTATATGACCTTAGTCTTATATATATCGAGTGGAATGGACTAAGTTTCCCTTTTTATAAAGTTCCCCTCGTTTAACTGATTTCTTTTAATGCTTATTTCTAGATTAGTACAGACACAATATTTTTTTTCTATAAATTTATGTTTAACTATTTTTCAACCTTTAATAAGTGAGCCTGTTATCATTCTTTGAGACTGTCTCTATTTGTCATTTTATAATTTTTAATTGTTTTGATAGTTTTATGCTTACTTATTCCACATTATTAAGGGTAAGTTATTTATTAATTAATATTTCTTTTATTTAAGGTACGTTTACTTTATTATTCAAAAATAAAACTTTTTGGTTTTTATACTCTAAAAGCTAAGACTTATTTGAAATATTTTTTGTTTAGTTAAGTATTTTCACGACTCCCCTTGGTCGCTATTGAAGCATTTAATTATCCATTAAGTTCATTACTTGAAAATTATATTTAAAATATATATAAATAATATTTATATTATCAACTAAAAACGTAGCGTTTCGTCATCATGGTGATAATTATTTATATTTAGAAATACGGTTAATTGATAGTACATTGATTATTTTATGTAAGTAAGTTGAGTTGAAATTAACGTAATTATGATGGTTAAGAACACTTAACTTTTCATAAAAAAGGAATAAATCACTATTAGTGTGGATAAACTTTGACGTTTAAATTATTTTCGGTTAGTTATATCTGATCATTGACTTCTGATTATATATAGTATAAATAGGTGACTATTTTGAAATTCAGCGTAGAAGCGGGTTATCTACTTCGTTTCTCTAGTCTGAGAAAACATTCTGTTTTTTTTTTAATTGTTTGAAATATTCATCCGTTGAACAGTATGCTGTCTAAGTGGCTTCCTTAAGTTTTGATTGTTAGAATTTATTCATTTTATTTATTAATAATTTGACGTAGTTACTAATAGGCCAATATATACAGAGAGCTTAATACTTGTCCTATCTATAAATACAATAGATTATCTCCTGTTGTCCTCTCTCTCTACTTTTATCTCTCCGAATGTATCCCTGAGTTAACGATAGGAATCAAAATCTATCAATTTCACTTCTCTCATACTTTTTGTTCCTCTGGGTTGCAGAAGTAACAGTAAGCAGAGAGTCATCAGTACTCCGATAACATGCGTTATACTAATATCGATAGTGGAAATGGCTCAAGACTTCATCCTAATATCTACGTCATATAAATTAACTCGTGATAATCCGGACTCTTAGAGAATAAGCTCATTATTAAATACAACATGATACTGTTTGATGACATTTTTCAAATTAACTTTGAAAATAATAAGATAACTATTAAAAAATAGATTATAATCAGAGTTAACGATATTGATTGTATAATTAGACTAAATAATAACACTAGTTAGAGATATATGAGATATAATTTACATGAATGATTTATTCATCAATTGATCACTAGAGATAAGCATACACGTATCGAATTATTTATTGCATTTGGCGTAAGTTATTAATTATTTCCATATTTTAGTCAATCGCGGTTTTACCGACTCAAAATATATTTATTCGTATATAAATCTTTAGGGTACTAAATTTGTTAAAGGATATGATGTGAAAGAATAATATATAGTCAGGTACAGGATTAATATTATATATTATATAATATATATAATATATTATATTAATATATTATATATTATATAATATATATATAATATATATTAATTATATAATAAATTATATTATATATATATATTAATATATATATAATATATATATAAATATATATATATATTATATATAAATATATTATATATATATTATATATATATATTTATATATATATATATATATATATATATATAATAATATATTTATTATATAATATATATATTATATGATATAATATTATATATAGTATTTATATATTGTAACTATTATTTAAAATAAATAACATAAGTCAACGTGACGGGCTTAAAAGTAAAGATTATCTTTAGGTCTCCGTATACATAATAATATACAAATAGGATATAATCCTATACCTTATATATTACTAAGTAAAATATGATTAACTCTATAGAACGGGGTATTATAATGAAAACTGTAACTTGATACCTATAACCTAACCACTTATTATAGTATATTATATATATAATATAATATAATATAATATCATTAGGTATATAAATTTTCTATATGATTTTAATTTCAGGTTATTTACTTTTCCTGTCATATTTATTTTTCACATTATGAAATGAATTTATCCGATTTTTTATTCTTTCAAAATCCACTTAGATTGTATAACTAATCTTCTTTTTATATATAGTTTAATTAAATATTTGTATTTCTTATTTTTATTAATATATATTATAATTATTTATTAGTCTTTCCTTTCTATGACGAAAATTAACTCTCTCAATATGATTATTATTATTATTATTATTATTATTATTATTATTATTTATTATATTATTATATAATTATTATTATTATTATTATATTTATATTAATTAATATATATTATTATTATTTTCCTCGCATGCAGCGAGGTATAGGAATTTTAATATTTTCATGACCAGTTAATTAATCTCATTGCGGTTTATATTTTCTATTTAGGTCTGGTTAATGATTAGTTGGGCGTGGTATATAGGTATAATTCTAATTTATCCTATCTTGTGAGTAAGAGGATACTATTATGGTTATCTCCCTTTATGCTATTCCCTTGTATTGGTTGAAAGACTTACCACATCAGACTCAGAAGGATCCCCTTTTGACTTGTAGCAAAATGATTGGCCAAAAGTTACCGAGAATTGGTAATGATTAATAAATCCTAAAATTTTTATATTTTTTTATTTATTTCACCTAATTTAAGACAAAACTATTAATATTTATATTTTATACAGTGATTTTCTATTTTTTTGTATATTTAGTAGTGAAGATACTGTTAAGAAAGTTGAAACTGAATCTTTCCATTACTTGTTAATGCTAGAACTGAGCTGTGTTTTTAATTTATATGTTTATTTTATTCTTTAAAATTTATTTTGTAACTTATTTGGTATAAATTTGATGTTTTAGTAGTCTCGCTTTATTATATTTCCTTATAGTTAAGTAAAAGTTATTAATTTTATTTATTTTATAACAGTTTTTTATTTGGCGCTCGCAATGTTTATAGATATAAAAACATCAATATATTATTTTATGTCAAATATATTATATTTATCTTACTTTTTTTCTAGGGAACTCTATGAAGATATTTGACTTATAAATATATTTAAAGTTTATATAAAATATCCAGTTAGTTATTTAAAATTGTCTTAATTGTGGAAGTATCATAGTATTTATTAGTTATTATTTATTACTATTTATTAATAGTAATATTATAATTATGATTATATAATAATAATGGAATCACAAATGGTGAATTATAAATCAAATATAAGACACCTACCCACGCAATAAATGATATTTAATAGAATGTTATATATATATAATAATATAAAGGTATTACCAATTATAAAAGTAAGTACCAGACTTGTCAAGAGGGGAAAAACATCTTTAATTTAGGAATGAGATTAAGTTTATGGCAAAGTCACATATGTGAATGAAGCATGACATGTTGCAATTGGTCAAGTGACACTTGAGGATTTTATTATTATAATCTTAATAATTTATAATCTTAAATATTAACCCTTAAAGAGGAGTTGATCAAGGCTGATGATTTTTGTTTTTCAAAAGTTTTTTAAACTGGTGAAGATTAATTTAAGGATGGATGAACTAAGTGACTTTAATGATATTAGAGTTTTGATATAATGTGATAAGATAATTTAAATAAATTATAAAAATATAAAAGCATGGCACTGATTGAAAATAAAGATATGATCTGCACTACTAAATTACAATAAAAACAGTTCAGAACCATAAGAGCGTTATAGATCACCAGGAGTTTTAATATCAAAGCCCCTTAACTAGAACCCTAGTCCACGGTCTAGCAGTAGTCTTAATGCTTTACATTGACCATTTTTACGAGGTTTCAAAAAGCTAATGTAGAAAGCTAGTTATTTAATTAATTCAAAGGCCAGCACAAAGTTAAGAAGCTCTTCTTATAGGGTGTCTAAAGGTGTTTAAGCTATTTATATACGTAGGTTTATCAAAGGTTATGCCTTGAGGTAGGGATTTAATATATTCCATAGTAATGTGAAAACTTTTTAAGAAAATTATTTGGATAATAACATAAATTTAATTAACAAACTCTAATCTTTAAAGCTTATAATATTTAATTAGGTACCACCTAGATATACAATTTTTTATAGATATTGAGTTTAAGTTTAAAGTACAGAGAATATACATGCTAGTGTTGTGAGTAGAGTTTTTAAAAGGACTACAAGAATTTAATAAATAGTTGCATAAGATTGCTCACTCTAATATATATATAGCGTGAACGATTTTGGAACAGGAGTTATTATTCACTAAAAAAAGAAATTTTAGATAATAATTACATGGGACAATCAGCAAGAGCAATTGGGATATTAGGGGTTTATTCTGAGATAAATAATTACTATTATAAAAGCTACTATAAGGAGATATTGGTAGTTAAATGGGAGATGGATAACAATAAGACAGTCAAAAAATATTATAAGAAGAGGAACAACCTTCACAAAGTAACTCAATTTTTACGATGCTAAATCCTAAAACTATAATTGGCGAAATCCAACAAATTTAATAATTACTTCTAAAGTCTTTTTATATACATAATTTTACTCAGTGCGTCTAAATCTTTATAATATTCTCATGAGTATCTTTCTTTCATTTTAATTGGCTACGATCTTCGCTTGCCTTCACTCACCACTACAATTTTTAATTTACACTTTCAACCAACAGTATCTTAACCGCAACCTACCCACTTACTATCTCAAAGTTCAAATTAAATACCTCCATTAACCCATTCTCGCTCCTCTGTTGACAACCTTCTCTAACTAATCACCTACATCCTCTAAATCTATAATGAGACCACCTTCACCTCACCTATCATTCTCAATACTTCACAATCGGATCTATCTTTTCATTTAAATCCCTCACAATCTTTTTATTACCTTCAGCGTTAACCCACACTTTTCAAGAGTACCTCAGCCTATGACAATTCAGCGATAATTCTTGTTTACATTTCTGCTCAATGCATTCACCCTTTCATTCTTACTCTACTTTGTCATCTCTCCTCTCCATACTCATTACTTCTTCGTACATCAGCACATTATATTCTTCCTCATATAAACACAATCTCCTCCTGCTTTACACTCTGCTCTCTTGTCTAGCATACATCTCTCTCTCTTTCTGCACGCTCACCTTCACAAAAGCGTCTCTTCTCTTGGATGACTTAATTATATGTAAAGAAAGAAGAGGAGGTATACACACTTCCATTGATTCTCATAAATTATCCTCTCCATCCTCAAATAACATGGTTAAATCCAATCCATCACAACCAAGTGTAGTTACTTTTTTAACAAGTAGGTAAAGGTAGGTTGCTCTTCCTTAGCAAGATTTGTAAATATATAAGTAGTAAGTAATATAATGTTGCCCCTGTATATGCACCCTAGTATTGAAACATGCAAGTCAAGAACGTTGTGTAGATAGTACAGTTATGGCTTGTTTTTTGTAAAATTATTGCACCCCATTATTTATAAGATAAAAATGTTCTATTAATGACTTTAATACTCAGGTGTAAATGGTTGTATTTTTGAGTAATTTAAATTTAAAAGGTATGCGACAGATTGAGGCATAACAGTATTTAAAAGGCTGCAGTAGTATTAATGACTATAACCAAATCATCTATGATATTTATACCAGGTTTATAGTTCTAGGACTATACGGAGAATTTTTTGTAAATGATGATATGTAATTATGCTAACCTTAGCTAATCAGATGCAAAGAGGTAATTGTCTTGGTGAAAAAATTGGCCTATTATTAAATGGTTCTGTAACTCAATTGCATTAAATATGTCTTTATATTCTACAGACAAGTTAATAAATACGTATGAAATTTTCA